>DWTO01002404.1:0-14053 GCA_018244755.1 Jemadia pseudognetus
ATGCATTCATCTATTCTACATTCATAAAATAAGAATTAATTGTAGTATTAAATAATCGTAGGTAATAACTAGAATAATATTATGTTTGTTTCAAAATCTCGATGACAAAAGTTAGTTTATCCTCTTGAACCTGAATATTACTTTTGTTTCTTGTAAAGATAAATTAACATATATAGATTGATAGCAATGGTATGTAACCTTCATGATTAATAATAATTGTTCACCAATTTATCATTTGCTTACCGACAATACCCTAACGAAAGATATTCAAATCGTACCTGTATCGTATGTAAATTATATCTTGTGGTGAACCACACGATAATTAATTCTAATGGTGTTGGTCAAATGCCATTTTTCCATTCTAGATATGGGTATAAAAAAATGGAATCGAATATGGCCATAGAGATTTTTTAATTCGACATTACGTTCAAGGTCTTTAAAGTTGTTATATTTAATGAACACATCACCTGGGTTTTTTTATTTTTCAATGTATGCAAAATAATTCTCTGCCAGTCCATTAAAACAGTCCATAAAAAGAGGAAATATTAAAATGCACATGTAAAATAATATCGAATACGTTCACAAACATTATTATCACCACGCCACCACCATCCGTTCTGACCTGACCTGCTTCACCTACGTATAATACTCTTCAAACACGTAATTATACGTCACGTTCTAAAACTTCTGATTCGACTATTTTCCATACTACTATCTGACTGACCTGTTTGGTATATAAACGAGTCTTGGGCTCCTTTGATAGCTGCACATCCAATTGCCTTATATCATGGCTTTGTTATATGTATTTTCAACTACTCTTCTTTATACATATCGAAACAATTGAGGCGAGCACCTTATTTTCATACAATAGTAATGTTTCAAAAAAATAAAACAGCTTATATAATTGCAATTAATTGCATACTGGCAGAGAATGCTTTTAGCATTAAGTCCGCCTTTTTATCCCTGTACTATATTGTAGGGTTTAAATAAAGAATAAATAAATACGTATATCGCTTTGCATTTTGCTCTACATTTTGCTCCTTCAAGCTTGATTTTACTGTTTGATGGAACTGTGTCAACAACTTACGCTTCCCAACAATGTGTTCGGTAAAAAATAGACAGCGTGATGCATGTCGTTAAAAGCTGCGTTTTTTATTGACATGAGACCGAGTCCAATGACCGTTACAGTTCGACAGTCAAGTTCCCCGCTCAGTGGAACATTGGATAGTCGAAAGCTAATAATAAAACAATTATCTCAAATGGAGCTCGATGCTGCAATATTACGCTCGTTTAGCAGCAAAGAGTTATTGAAATACAAATATTTCAAACCGAATTCTTTATGATGAGACGTTTTGTATAACAACCATTCTTATTGTATATTGTTATATCACTGTTTATAACGTTATATTAAAGCAGCTGGCTGAATTCCAGCCCTTTAAGAGCCAACAACATCCCTACACATGTCATAAGCAATATATACCTACGTCTGAATCACTGTTGCAGTGCAGTGTTTCGTATAGTCATTTAAAATTACGAGTAAGTCCGTATACACTTGTCTACAACGCTATGTGAATGTTCTCGAAACCACGTATATATATTATTAGTTAATAGATAGATTTCTATTCTGATAGTTATTAAAACCGCTAGGTACACAAACGGCTAATTAGAAAAAAAAATCGTTCAGTTGATAGTATTTCATCCAAAATTCGATATTTTCTTAAATATTTTTATTCCATAAACAAGATAAAGCATTACAGATTTAATATGTTATAAAAGATATAAATAATACCGTTACACAAATTCAAATCACCTCTTTAAGTCAAAAAGTTGTTCTAACTGTGTCAAGCACATTTGGTTTGTGCGAATTATTAATCAGTTTATTTAGACTTGTTAAAATCGAACACCGTTTTAGAATAAGTCTTTGAATAATTATACACTCCTAATTTAACATTACTATTATATTAAACTTATTTTGAATTTATTTAAATAAATATATTATTGACAGCGGTATATGATTATTTCTCACTGATAAAAGAAACTATTAACATGACCTTGAAACAAAAATTAATACGTTCAATTGTTAATTTTTCACCCTAAATCGTTATTTTCTTCAATGTTTTTAAATGCATAGACAAGATAACGCATTACGTAAAAGTAATAACACGATAATAATGTTCGTTAACTTTAGAAATTTTCATCGCACAAATCATTTTAGCAAGAACTACCTTGTAAAATAGAAGTACCTATTATTTTACATATAATTTAAATTTAAGTACACATTACCCCACAATATTTACTTATATAAATCGTAGTATTCGTTGTTTGATATCATACAAACTACTAAATTGTTTGCATGATAAGCAGCTTATGAAACTTAGATACGCAGGTGCCTGTTAAGGAGTTCTCCAAGGATTGCATCGACCTTCTCGCTTGAGAAACCTCGCACTCATCAGTTCTGCGGCTTTTTGTCGGTGATTAGTCGTGTGATTGTGCAACACGTACTTAATACCTCGTTTTAAATATGAATTTCGCTGTTCTATTGTTAATATGCGGTTCAGTTCACGCATCACAAGATATCGGCTATCCGGCGGGGTTCTTCGCGGACTGTAAGTACTGCGTACATTGCATAGCGCACTCATCTTTTCACCAATAGGTAGGTACTGACATTTCACAGTATGAAAAAGTTATTAATTTGTGTGTTTATAAAGTTTTCTTGTACAATTTAACTGTAAGATGTTTAATGTTCTTCATTGTAGAACATTTTAAATGCCTAATTGCTTGACTGGATAACGTCTCACGTTTTTTCGAATTTCTCTTTTCATCGCTATAAAAATATGATACTTGTGTTGCATAATAAGTAGAATTATTATATATTATGTAAATGTCATACATATACATGCAAGAGTTAAGCATTTAAAACGATTAGGTATTTACCGCA
This sequence comes from Jemadia pseudognetus, assembly GCA_018244755.1. NCBI lineage: Eukaryota > Metazoa > Arthropoda > Insecta > Lepidoptera > Hesperiidae > Jemadia > Jemadia pseudognetus. Next base: position 2,939 of record DWTO01002404.1, read on the forward strand.
TTTGTAGTAAAAATTACTGAGATGACATAATTCTTTCAATATCTGTTATAAATGTGTATAAATAAAACAATGAACATAAAGAAATGTATAATGTCATGTCGATAATATATAACGTGTTACGATAATATCATTTACAAACATTCATATAGCGGTTGTATAGAATAAGTGTGTTTATATCGAATTTTAATCAGGACAAACGAGACACCAATAATTCACACCAAAGAAAAAGTTATTTGAAATCGTAGACAAATTATGTTAAAACCGTAAACTTATAACCAGATGTAGGTATTCAAAACTGTTAAGTAAGTGATTTTACAACTACCATTGTAGGTATAAACACTTGAAGAAATATCGTTAATTTATAATTCTAGGTCCCGGAATGTATCGGAACACGACGCTGTCGAAGAAAACCAAAGCCTCGTTATCGGCGGTGGTGATCTGGCCAACGAATACGATCTTTGGCAACAGCCAAAAAACCTGTAAACTGAGTGTCAAAGGCGCCGCCTGTGCCGCGCGGCATCTAGACTTCAAAAAGCGGAAAACAGTAGTAAGAAAATCATGAATACTGCTTAAATTTGTAACGTGATTTTTTATTTTTGACCGGCCTAGTGGTTTAGTGGTCAGTGCCTTAACTATATACGTGCGGTACCTATATACATGTATATATTGTTATAAACGAAACAAGTAATTGTGTTCTGTACGCATGGGAGACCCTTTGTGTAACCTAATTCACCACTGTCCAATATACGCTAGAGACTTGAAAAAATTTTAAAATCAAATATTCAGATTTTCATCAGCGGTTACTTGGACGCATCGTTCTCCCCGCTGGTGCGCGTCATTGTAAGCCCATACCTGAGGGAAGGCAACAACATAATTATCGTTGAAACTTTCCCCGTGCTCATCCGAAGCTATCCCATGTGAGTTGTAACTTAATGCCATATTTTTATTAAAGTTCATAACTTAACATAACAGTCAATAAACTTGACATACTTAGTCAATGTCAACAAAGTCCTCGCAGTTAATGACTTCACGCCAGATCCCTTACGGGGTAGGCAGAGGACACTGAAATTAATATACTACCATACAAATTATTTTAGGTATCTATGGTGATGCAGATATTCAAATATTGTATGAGCATGCATATAATGTGAGAAAGAGAAAGGTATACGTAACGATGTTGAAGGTTGTGGTTGTAATGTTGTTCTTTTTTATAAACCTGACTGTTAAAATACTATTAGTATTACTAGTAATATTACGTCCGATACGCCCACTGTCTGAAGAAAAACATTACACCATAGACAAAAGGACAACCTACAAAGCTAGCGAGCTGCTGGTAGGTCATGTCATGTTCCTAATGTTTTTGACTGACCTCTGATACCTACAGGCGGATCGCAAACTCATTGCCATAAAATATTTTTTTAACTAGGTAATTATTAAAAAACTCATCTTCCTGATATAATCTCAACTAGGTGTTCGCAATTCTGCGACCTAATTTACTCATCTTCGAGGACACTCTTGTCCAACCGCCCCAATTCATTGTTAAACAATATGTTTCTTAACATGCATTCCATATCGCTACATGTTACATAAACTGTCGTAGATTTTAATTGATGTTATTATTATATTGCTACGCCAAGACTCTTACGGGGTGGGCAGGGAGCATTGAAGGCCAAATATCTCTATCCTTATATATCTAAGGTGCTTCTTTTACATTCATGACTCTCTTCATACTCGTAGTTCGTATTAAATTTTCATACATAAAGTATTTTTTCTCAGAGCAGCCCGCCTTACCAAGCCTATGGGTATGATACTGGGTAACTTCCTAGCAGAGTTAACGCGACGAGGGCTTTCTCCAAACAAACTGGAACTGGTTGGAGGCAGTCTCGGCGCCCACATAGCTTCCCACGCAGCTGTCAAGTACCATCATCTCACTAATAGGAAACCAGCTCGACTGACAGGTTTGTTAATGGCTCCGATTGGCAAGTGCAACCTCTCAAGGATTTTCTTGCTTTTCTATTATTAGAAATCACTTATATAGCTACCACTTATATATATGTTCTCATGTAAAGTATTTCTGAGAATGCCCGTATTCTATTGACATAAAATAGTAAAAGAACAACTATGAGACTGACCGGTTAGTGCAATCTGAAATAGAATGAAAACTGGAATTCTATTTATAATCAACATGGATCTAGCTCGGTCTTTTAGATAATATTAAAGAAAAGGACCCTGCCAAGGATTGTCCCTATAAGTAATTGTAAAGAAAGTTACGGTACATAAGTTGTTTTATTCTCTTGTCTAACTTTAATGCTCATCTCATTATATGGAGGTTTGAACCTAGTTTGGTTTAACCTTAATGTTTCCCGTTACACCAGTTAATTCATTAAAATAATCAGACTAATTTCAGTTTCTTACGCTGGTTCAAGGGTTGGACCCGGCCGGGCCATGCTTCCGTAACCTGCCCCCGTCGGAGCGGTTCAACTCCGAGGCCGCACAGCGCGTGGACGCTCTGCATACGAACATGGACGTGTTCGGCATAGCGGACACTGTTGCGCAAGTCGACTTCTATGCTAATGGAGGTTAGCCGCTCGTTACATAATAAATCTTTATTTACCACCTAAGGTATATATCACTATTAATTATCATTCAGAGTTGTGGAATTACCGCAAAGCGTATTATTTTGTTGAATACTTCTTATACATAATTACAAATATGTACAGTATTTTAAATATTTGCTTACATATTTCACATCAAAATATAGATTATTCAATAATACGTTTATAATATGGCTGTAATAATATATAATTATAGTCTATAATATATCGAAACAATTTTTCTAGGCGAGTACCAGCCAGCTATAGCGGGGAACTTCATTTTACCATGCTTCGTGCCGTGCAGCCACGTCCGAGCGGCGTTCTACTGGTTGTTCGCCACGATGCACACCGACAAGTTCATAGCAGTGCGTTGCGACTCCGTCCCCCGTGCGCGCCGCGGCGACTGCTTCGGCGGACACGTGCAGACTAATGTATTGGGACCGAAAACAAACTTCAGCCGCCCGGGCATATACTACTTGCCGATAAGACCCGAATCACCATTTTACTTCGGTGAAGAAGGTCTGAAAAAGAGGAGCTTCGGCCTAACACACTACTTGTTAAAAACAGTACCTGACGACCATTTAATTATATGAATGTTAAAAAGCTTTGGTGTTTTTGTATGGCACATTTATATGACATTCATTATAATCGTCAAAGAAATGGCTCGTGGACCCAGAATTGTCTCGTCCTCCATGTTCAAAATATTTCCATATTGCAAGAATTTTGCTTTGTAGATTATACCTGCATGGAGAACGGAATTAAGACCACATCCATCTCACCAACGACCAGAAGTGTCAGCTTCCGCGCCCATCGATCAGAGCCAAACAGATGTTATATTAAGATAATAACCGTTTAAAAACAAAGCCATTCCTAACTTGAGTCTTGAAAAAATACAATCAAAATGAACATTGAATAAAACAGCAGATAATGATATTGCAATGGTTTAATAACTTCAATACAATATTTAATATACAACCAAGTTATTTATTATGATTATGTATTAGGCGTTGCGTCGTACAAAACCTACCTACTGTATATACAAAGGACTAAGTTATACGCATACAAAATGTTCAGTCGACGATCACAAGCTCAGAAATTGATAATAGTAGACACTAGTAATGATATGCCCATAATAATTTGAGCAAAATACTGGAAGCCTGAAGATAATACAACGTCAGCGTTCCAACAAGCGAAATACGAAACGAATCATTTAAAAAAATCCATTGACAGTATATTTCAAGAACATTTAACTGCACAACGGAAGCGATACCGTTCACCTCCAATCAATACCACACGCAACGCTTAGGAAACATATCAACATATCAATCGCGAGAATGAAACCCAGTTACATTGGTTACGGTACCACGTTTCAACGACATGGTACAATGTTTTATTGAATTTGCTCGTAATATGTAGTATCTACATACTAACAAAATAGGTCTAAACAAAATTGACATTCATCATTGTTGACTGGGCCATACTGCATACATCACGGTTCACGACGTATATAGCTTGTTGGAACACACACAAGATGTCGCTATTTCTATAGCAATCTCTATGTAGGAACCAATGTACATCAAAAATTTTGTAAGTACGCATCTTAAAACTTGTTACTGTAAATAAATTTTTACATATGGAAGAAATCATCATCTTACAAATCATTATAAAATCTTTGATTGCTACAAAAATATATATAAGTAAATATATATAATTCACAAAAATACTGCAACTTCTCTTCTGCAAATTAACATGAGATAAAGAGCTTATAAAATCCGTTACGTTTAGGACAATATCATACAATCATTATCATAAATATTCAGTACAATTATAATTTCATAATATATTTTTCATTATCGATTACATTATTTATAGATACACGTAACATAGTGATAAATGTTGATACCAATAAATATAAGATGTTTGATAATTAATCATTGTGTTCAAAAAAATTTAGATAGGTATTTGCAAACACTTCAAAAATCACAAGTCGTCACCGCTGAGTGTAATCCATTCAGATCTTAAGCATCCATCAACTAAACACGTATAAGTATTGTTATCTTACTTTATAACATAATCAACTATTAATATGTAGATAGAGCACCAAAATGATTTTAAAAAGGATACCAAAAAATTGTTTTTTTTTTGGAATGTGATGTTAGTACACGTCAGTTAGACGATTTAATAAAAAATGACAGCTGTGTAAAAACAATTAATTCAATTAAAATATAGTCTCATGAGTTAATAAATTCTTATCATAATGAAATATCAAATTTATCGGTCGAACATTACATTTAGTAAGCTGCACGCACATATTCAATATTAATTCACGGTTGGAGCGCAAGCAACAAGACGCTAAGCCGAGAAACAAAACTTAAAGTAAGCGACATGTTTTCAAATCGTTCAATTCAAAAGCAACCGCGATACTTTGGCACTAAGACTACAATTACATTAATTTTTAAGTAACACAAACTTGACTGGTATGAAGAGTATGAATGTAAGGATTACATACTCACATACAAATATTATGACGAATACATTATTTGGAAATCGTTATAATATATTAACCTATTATACATATACTATTCCAAACTATATATGCTGCGTATTTCAGAAACAATACTTAATAGAAAAGTATTGATATTTCCTTGTTTCATTTAACATGGGTCTTATGGTTAATGATAAGTTTGATGCAAAACATCCATGGAATTTCACTTTTACATATAAATCATTGGTATACAATCAAGACTCATGTGATATAATACTGAATCATTGTCATGAGATGAATGATGTATATGATGAATAAAATAACCACTTCATATAATATTACAGGAAAGATATATTATAACTTTATAGTTTCTAAAATTCCATTTAAGTGTGTCTTCATATAAATATTGCTACATTAGGCTAATGACAGGACAACTTTAAATTGAAAAACACATGTACCTACAATTTTCAATACGTATAAATATTTTAAAAAATGTGAATACAAATTGTATACATGTTACAATCACAGCAGCCAGATATAATAGACAGCTACATAGGTACAATGTATGACTACACCAGTACACGTACACTACCAGAAGTTCACGAGATATGTACACACGCGTACCCGCGTCGAGCTACCGGAGCGGCAGCTCGCGGCTCCACAGCGCGGAGCGCGTCAGCACCAGCTACCGGGGGATGTACTCCAGCGGGTACCACGCCACGGTCTCCTCGCGCAGCGGGATCGAGCTGAGCGGGACCACCACCCCGCCGAGGAACTGGTTCTCCTGCAGCGAGTCGTAGTGCCACACCGTCGCCTGCAGGCTGCGCGTCACCACCACCTCGAGCGGCAGCCGGTACTCCAGCATTTCCATGAAGGACGGGTGCGAGTTGCGCTTCAACACGCGCGTCTTTCGTTTCGTCTCCTTGGTGGGGTCCGGGACCAGGTACACCTGCGTGCATTTCAGACGATGTTGAACAATATACGTACACGAGCGCAACACGAGCGCGTTCCGCGGCGCACCTTGACGTAGGGGTTGGGCGGCAGGCCCTGCGGCGACGCGGCCAGCGACTGCGCGTGCAGGATGAGCACGGCCAGCACGCCGCCCGCGTACTGCACCGACAGCTTGAGCGAGCCCGAGCCGCCGCCCTCCGCCTCCAGCGACGAGCCTGCGGCAGTGCGCACGTCACTCGGGGCTGCATCACTAGTCTCTTGTTTTCAGTCGTGAGTTTCATGTTCAGTCTAATCAATTATTTATTTAATATTAGGAGCTTTTGGATTTTACTCTGTGTTAAGGCGCAATTATCTACATGAGTATGTATTTAAAAATGCATGTGCCTGTGTGGGTTTATCGGCCAAATGTTTACCATGTACGATGACTAGGTTGAGTTAGATGGCCGTGTGTAAGTTATACCAAGAAACTTTAACTAAATTATTAGTAAAAGTGATTGAAAACAATATCACTAGCGTTACCCCTGTGCTTCATCCGCTGCGGCTCCACGTCCTGCTGGTCCCTGAGCAGCGGGTGGAAGAAGGTGTAGACGAGGTCGGAGTGCGCGATCTCGTCGGCCAGGCTGAACAGCGACGTGAGGAAGGCCTGCACGTCGCCGAAGCGGCGCTCCGCCACCTGCCGCGTGTTGGAGCGCCCCACGTGCAGCCCGGACGGCAGGCTGCGGGCAGCGCCGAGGCAGTTCGAATGCATCAAATAAACATTTAAGTTCTACTTCGTAACGTTATAATTGATGAACGGACATTGCTCATTAAAAATATACAACAAATTAACATGAACGTAAATAAATTTTATTAGAAGAAAAGTATAAATACATAAAAACGGTATTATTATAAAGAAATTTAATGAAATGAAATATAGACGCAGAGGTGTTAAAAAGGTAAGACAAAAAATCAACACAGAATCAGCACGCAGATTAATGTTGAGTTTCGATTCATTTGGGTACGGTTTTCACGAACCCAATTCGTTTTCCCAGTTAATTCAATAGTACCCAATCAAGGAATTATCAGTCCCCTAGCAATCGCGGTTGCAAACACTCGACCAACGCGGCGGTCAGTTCAATCTTCCAAGTGGTAATTTTTAAATTTACTATTTTCATACCAAATTTAGTAATTACCGCTTCATGCCAGTAGGGGCGCTAGTAGCGCCGACGACGCTGCTGACAGATGTCATACCCCCATAATCTAAAGAAGTTAATCCGAGACCATTTAAAAAAATGTAACGCGGAAAAAGATGATTAAACAGCCGGATTTACACCGGGTGATAAGTCTATGTACCAACATTGATATAAAACCTCAGTTATTGTTTTATACGTACAGTATATAATGAAAGAAAATCGTTCGCAAATTAATCATATTACAATAGTACGGTATACATTTCTGAGTCCGCTGCGATTATGGGAACAACTTGAAGCAGATAAGATTACCTACTCACGACCTGGCCGGCACTTCGTCAGTATCTAATCTCGGAAATACAAGTGTTGATTCGAACTCTAACGAAGAAACCACAACCATTGACGAAAACAATAATAATGCTAGTGATTTATAATTTATATGCTTTTATAGTTATTATAGTTCGCGAGTTATAAGAATGGCATTAGTCAGAGACCTCAACAACTGTGAGTAGAAATTTTGATCGATTTTTTTACTTAACAACAGTGACTTGTCTTCCTATTCTTACTTCGGCTAGAAGTAATAAAGACGGCGCCGTGTACAAGTCAGGTTCTAGTGGTCTATTTAATAATGACACGTAAATAATAATGACACGGGACCTAACTTTATTTACAGAGGAATATATGTAGACTAATCTATTCCTAAATATAATTATGTAAATGCCGAATTCTCTGTCGTAATCAACTAGGTGTGACGATATATTAAGAGATACCTACCAACTTTAGGTTATAAAACATAACATATAACAACAGAAATTAATCTAATTATTTTTAGTGCATAATCAAATTATACAATGTAAGATTGGCGCGGCACACATTCCTGAAGCATTTAAATTAATAAATTACAATAAGTTTTTGATAACATAATGGATATATGAATGTTTGGTTTAGTAGGTAATTATAATATAAATACCAGAAAAATTAGACTTCACTAAAACAAGTAAGAATCAACCTTAAGCCAGTTTTATGAAATAATTTTGTGGTGACTCGATAATAAGCAAAATTATGTATAGCTAAATATCTAATTGGAAAAATTATGTACAGCTTATCATCACGTTTAGTCTTCAGAAGTTTAAAAAGCTTATATTTACTATCATATAGGATTTATGTTCTACTTAAAATCGGTTATGAGATATGGCTTTTAAGAGGCAAGTTGGAATGTCAAATTACATATTACATTACAAAAATAAAACTATGAGACTTATATAGGCGTACACAAATATACATTGGTAATTATGTCTTCACATAGGATCCTCCATTCTTACAATGTTTAGTAATTTAGATATTATATTTTTCTTATTTCAGCTGAAACTTTTCATACATATTTAGCGACTGTAGCACTGTTCTGTGGGTTATCATGTACAATTCTAATGCTCAAGTTCAGGGGATTCAGAGCATCACTGAACTTGTCTTCGGGCAAGACGAGCAGCAAGAGTCGCTCGGAGGTCGCGCCCCAGACGTCCGTCAGCGGCGCTTACAGGAGCAGCAGAGATGAATATTTCGGTCAGTTTTATTATTTACCTTGAAAATATCTTTGATATTCACTTTTATATGTCTCGGTGTATGTGTAGCATGAGATGTTACAACACAATGATGTGAATATAATAAAAACGTGAAAAGAATGACGTTAAATGTGAGATTCCGGTTCAGAATATGGATTCTGGTTTTTTCATTGAAATAATTAAATAAACAGTCTCATTAAACAATTATAACTCACCATAGACAACAATGCTTCCTTTTTTGTTACGGGGGGAAACATTCATAAGATACCCGGTATCTTGGGACAGATACCGGGGTATGTGCGACTTTTACCGCACTAAAAAGTAAAACCCCTTCGGTGGCCTTCCTCGGCGCTAATAGGAGGACCCCGGGATCTCCTACGGAACGCACCGGTGCCTTCCTAGCACAACGGCCCCCACGGGCCCGACACTGGCGATAAGCCTGATGCCTTCCCCCTGCCTTCCGAGTCGTACGACAATATGCGGCCACACATATCGTTGCTAGCTGAGAAGCAGTTCGAGCTCCCGCTCTGGCCGCTTACAACCTCGGAAGCCTCATTTTATTCGCCTCTTATGACAGGCAGGAGATACCGTAGTTCGTATTCTGGTCCCGAGCTACAGAGACAAGATAAAGTGTAGACAACAATGCTTCCTAATGTCATAATTAGGTACACCAATATCACATAAATGAATTAAACGCTTAAATCTTTTTTAAATGATACTTCATCGCCAATAATGAGTATTATAATTTTACAGGGATTAACAACAATCTGGATTCTCAGAAACAAAGAGCTCCATCAACGATTGCGTTACCAACGAATATCCTTATAGCAGAATCTCTGAAACCGTCAAAAAGCACTGGCGACTTGTCGATGGTTAATAGTGTACCGGTGGAGCTCAAGGCGAGTGCACCTAATGTAACAGTCATCAGTGTTCCAAGTACCAAAGAAACAAAGAAACGACTGAAGGAACAGAAGCTTGAAAAAAAGAGAATAATCGAAGAAAAAACAAGACAAAGGTTAGCGGCACAAGAACGTGAACGGCAGGAGATTCTGCACGCACAGCAACAGGCCAAACTCGCAAAAGAAAGGGATAAACAAAGAAAAAAGAAATCGGTTGCCCCGCAGCCTCAACAAAACAATCCAATTCCTCAACAGAGAAAAAACCTTCTACAACAAAGTTTTACTGTACCGAAACAAAGCAGGGCACCCCCACCACCGCACGTCCAAACGATGGGCCAACTGTCCCAACCAATCGCGAACCCACAATCCACAGACACTCTGGAAAGTTCCATCAGCAAAAATAGCGGTCCTCCGCCTTATACTGAGATCTTTGAGTCCAACAAAAGCGACAGTACGGGCAATACGAGCTTCTCAAAACCCCTCGATACGTTCAGCAGCTGGGACATGATAACGCAACACAGGCAACAGATGAGCAGAACGGCCGGAGTCAGCGTCAACAAACCCTCACAGAAACAGATGGATTTACAGTATAATGTTGGCAATATAACGAGGGAGGACAGAGAATATAGTGAAGCGTGATAATTGAAGCATACCTATTACATTGAATTATTTAATGTATTGTAATCAGTGCTGATAGTGCTAAGTACGATAACTAAGTTCCTTATAATAAATGTTATCGACCTGGTGTTATTTTCGTGTTTTCTCGTGATCAGACTATCTTTACTGAATTTTATATTATTGGGAATATAAGAAGACATGAAATTTTACCACTTAGATTAAAGGCAAAGTCGCCAAACTTAAACGGACTTAAATTGAATATAGCTTCTAAACCTATTACGTCGTTCATTAAGTACTTCGGTAGGCTATATCATTATAGAGTTTTCTTCATCACATGAGTGAACTTTTTACAGTAACGTACAAAGGACGTATAAAGTTAAATGCAATCATGTACACCCCGTTACCTGTGCACTTTGGCGAGGGGGAAGTGGAGGCAAATCTTCTGGTAGAGCTCCGTGAAGTGCTTGTAGGAGCGGTAGAGCACGGAGGGCGTGGCCTGCCCCTGGCGGAACACGCGCAGCGCGTACACGTAGTGCTTCTCGGGGTCGTAGCGCTTCTCGTAGCTGAGGCACTCCACGCGCACCAGCCGGCCCTCCTGCGCCATGCTGCGCCCACACTCTTACTCAATACTTGTGCGTGCGTTCAGCACATTTATGTACGGTTATATTGACGTAAAGAAACCAATTAATAATATTGTTAATTTTTATAGTAATAAACGGAGAGAAACCTATTATTGTGGAGATAATTTGTAGCTATGGAATAGGTGGTGAGTCTATTGTCATTCACTGGGCACGTATACAGATTCCGTGCCATTACGAGAAAATGTAAGTTAGAAAAATC
>DWTO01002405.1:0-14053 GCA_018244755.1 Jemadia pseudognetus
TTTCTATATATCTATGTACGTATCTGCTTAAAATGTATTTGGCAACACTGCGTATGTACACAAGAAAATTGTATCAGCAAACCCTCTTTAATAATTTCAGATGACTTATAGAAAACTTAATTAATCCATCGCCATCGCCATCGAAGAGGTAGGCAGAGAAGTGAAGCACTTCCTCGTTTTAACTATTATATTCATTACATCCTCATTTAATATAACTTGAAAATAAGTTGTGTGGAAATAACCTAACACGATGGCTGCGAAGCGGTAACGAACATCTGGTAAGATCAAGCCACGATTCATTCACACGAGCGTCTTACATACGGAAATCTCTGCAAACGGCGGCAACATCGCTCGTATATGCAACACATATCACGAGTGTTACACAACTCAACCAAGCAACGTCCGGTTCTGAACGGAATCGGCACCTAACTCAGCCGTACCGCGTCAACTGTTCAGCAGCGGTCCTTGAGCGCGCGGCGAGCAACGAGTGGCTTCCTCGTGGCGAGTAGGAAACGCGGTGAGCGCGCCTTGACCCACTTCGAGCGCCCGCCGCCTCTCTACTCCACCGGCAGTACCTACGCGCACTTCACTCCCATTATGGTTGCCAATTTCATTCATTCACACAACTTGTCAGTGTAACGTTTACAATTGGTACCTATGCATCGGTATAAATAAAATCCACGCCAGGTTCCTCACGGGGTAGGCAGAGAGCACCGAGTGTCAAATATCTTCATCCTTACAGACCTGCTGCGCCTCCTCCAGTCTCTTCAAACATGCTCGTCGGTTTCAAGGTTCGAGACTTCAGACTCCCCCATCACCCAGTATCTGTCCTATTTGATCAAGATAAGTGAGTCTTGGCTTCCCTCAATACCGGCGCCCATCCATATAATATTTTTTTTAATTATCCATACCCTTTGCTGCTATAATCCTATAAGTTTACTATAAATTGCAAATATACACGAGTCATGAAAACCGGCGTGCGCGTAATTAAAGAGTGATTAATTTAGAAGCAATCAAGTCTGGAAGCATAGAAATATTTGGCAATCGGTATTCTCTGCCTAACCCGTAACAAGTGTGCTATGATATTATTATGTACCTAGCTATTTTTAAAACGTACAACGTATTAGTGGTCAGGAGACTTGCCTGCCTATTAGCATAATAGTTTTAGCAAATATTTTTATAAGGATGGTGATTTATATGCAAATTTTAAAATGAAAACGTTATATCTCTCACATGCATCTTGATTTAGTTTCTAAATTAAAACGCCCTAATTGATTACGGTTTATTGACACCATTTAACTTTATTTAGAAGCAGACATATGGCAATACATATAGACAATTATATAAGTAACACATTTGCGATCAAATATAGGTATATAAAAAGATAATTAATTATTTTCTATAAATATTAAAAATATCTTAGTATTTCTGAAGATTTTAAATCTGCCGCAAAAATACGCACATTCTTATGTGTTTTTTTTCCAAAATATTGTACTAATAACCCAAGATACCTTAACTCTTACAACAAATTAATAGTTGACATTCCTATTAGAGATACTAAGGCTCTTGCGACCGCAAAATCGCATTGCAATATAAGCCAACCGCAGACTGCACGATGTTAACGACTGTTGACGGAAGATAATGAAAACATAATACTTGGAACAGCCCGATCACTGCAACCTGCGATATTTATCATGTCTGTTTGCTTCAGAGTCAAGATATGTGCCCGGTGTATGGCTAACCACCTATTACATAGTGGGACGTAAACGTAACTAGTGAAACGTGGGAGTGTACTACACTCCTCTGCCTACCTATTCGGAGATTACAGGTGCGACATTACGTTTTTTTGTCTGTATACGATTATTAAACTGAAATGTGCACCTACATACCTCTTAATCAATGATGGTTGATTGAGAGAGCCATAAGCCATTAGTCATACGCCGCTGAATACCATAGTTTAAGGTATTAGGAATAAGCCTACACAATAATAAATAACAACGTATCTAAAAAAAATTATTTAGTGCACGTAGAGAAACTGCACGTCACTGCATTACTCTATGCAGAATCAAAAAATTTGTTTATTACATATTTACATACATTTCTATAAAAACTTTTATTAATTTTATAAAATCTATGCAAGCATTCCATGTACCTACAACCACCCAAAGCTTCTGGAAAGTTCTACGATAACTTGCTGGAAATTCGAACAGGACATGAAACTCATGTCGATAACAGGGTTTGACGCTATGACACAGTAAAACAAGAAGTATGCACAGAATACGGGGTCTCTTTGGTAATATATTCGATCCGCAAATTAATTGAGACGTCACGTCCGAGTGTACCTAGCACTGACATTTAATTAACGCGTAAACAGCTTTAATAACCTTTTGAGCTCGTATGCGGAATTAATTTTCGATTTAATCACCGAATGTAATTGAGCGTGTGAGTTCGTATTTATCAAACAAATTCAGAAAATATTACAACGTAAAATACTTATTGTATAGACATATTTCGTCATGGAGATTTACTATTGTCCACTACGCTGATACAACGTTTAAAATGTTTTTACCTCATTAACTATATTTATACAGGCTTTGAATAAATGTACTTATATTTAGTGAAAAAAATCTCTTTCTGTATCTTACTCGCTGTGTACAAAATAAATAATAAGAATAAAGGTAAATAAAATTAGAAAGCGAGTAACAAATTAATGCCAATTATTTGCCAGAAATTAAATGAAAGTAAATATGATTTCCTTTATGACCTACGTTCATTCATTGTTCGTTTGATTAGGGTTTTTTTTAAACCTATAAAACGAGCATACAGCACAGCTTTTAACATTTTTAACATCCCGACGTTGCTGGCTTTAAGGGAGAGCTCTTGCGAAATAAATTCTCAGGAGATTCGCAATGATTCACTGGATTGGAATGAAGTATCATTGTTCGGAGTATGGCGCGTGTTTGTTATAATGTTATATTCAATTACATTAATATTACGTAATCCTGTGACGTTTTATTTTAAATTGTTAGTACTTAGCATTTACCTGTCATGTTTATAATATTTACTCATATTCAAAACTGCAAACGTTCTCACAAAAACAAAGTAGTATTTTGTTTTAGTTTAGGTACTATAAGTGAACATTAAAACTATCCTTTTTTATGCGTTTTATCAAATTAGGTACTTCAGTATATACAAGCTTCCGGTGGCATCACAATAACAAATACAATCACGCCTGTTTTACCCCGAAGGGATAGGTAGCGTGTACTGAACACCCCCACAATTCACCAGTTTTGTTACACGTCCCCAACATGGAATAGGGGATAATACAATTGGTTAGATGAAAACAAAGAAATCATTTTGCCACGTTGTTAGGTGCCCATCGATCGAATCATATTCTTACTCGGGTTACTGAGAGACATTCGGTCACGTGTACAGTTCACGTTAGATAACAAAACATTCGCCCATCTGTATCTCAGTAAGTATATAATATACTCGTATGTACATATATATAACACATACACTAATGACGTGAACGGCAGACAAAGATTCATACTTTTACTTATGGAAACATTAAATTACTTCATATATTTTTTACCCATTTTGTCGATACATTTATTTTTAAACACACTTGAATAACAATATGACTGTGTGACTATAATACAGTCTGAATGATACAAATTCGCCTTTTATCAATTAAAATATTGACAGTACCCTTTGTCAATATAGAAACGTTTCGTTTTATTTATTAAAACGATCAAATCGTTTATCATAATAATATCGTCATAATATTCTGTATATAATAATATAAAAGTAACGTTAGATATTTTCGTAATGTCTGTTGCTATTGTCCACAATTGCGTTTAGTTGAATAATTTTCTAACGGAAGAGGCTCGCCGTCTCTATTCTTCGTAAGATCGCGATAAGCGTTATTCATAGATGGCGCCACTTCGCGGTCGGCCACTGGCAACCTTGCAACACTATTAATATTAATAATAACTACTATATACTTCACCACGCTGTAGCGAACCTACAGTTGATTACTAACCGATGAGTAAATACTTAATAATTGCAATAGAAAGATATATGAATAACTACATAAAACAATCTTGAACAGTCATAATTATTACAAATTATTGAATAATTTTAAATACACACATTGTACGATAACCAAACTCAACTTGTAGTGCTTTTGACAAAACTTTAGTCGTCATATAAGTACTTATTGTACGTTGATGAAATAGAACTATTGCCTTGCAACACAGTCTTTTCGCAATAATGATAACGTATAAAATCGTGGTCTTTATTAGCCCTTACGCACGTACATTTCAAAATTGAACAAAGAAACGTGATTTGTCTATTTATTTTTTTACAACTTGCTCATTGTTATTACTTGACAATATTTCTATAAAACTTTTAAATATAGCATTATCTGGAACTATTGTTTTGCTGTGAGTCGAGATGCTTTGAATAAAATTTAGTTAATGATATGAAATAAGGTGCTGGGCATTTAACGTAGATAGACTAACTTATTTATTCGTAATTAAGTAAATTTATTTCGCAAACAAAACTAATTAGCATAAGTGATCAGTAATAGTTCAGTTACCTAATCATTTTGCAATGTTCTAGCGCTTAGTGTACGAAGTATGTTACACACCTCTACCTAACAAAACTATTAACAATAGATTTCCGCAAAGTGACGCGCTATTCAATTAACTGATCCGTAAGTAGTATTTTTATTGGCAATAAATGTAGTAAACGATAATGAATCACGTGCCCTCGAATTTTTATTGTATTTCATCCGGCAAGCTAGCTGACAATTCAAGGTTGCAAGCAGTGTTCGCAACTTCACGATATCTAGTTTGTAGAGGTCGGATCGTGAAGCCAACGTCTAAAAACAAAAGGTCATGAATTGAAATTAAGTAAATAGAAAAAACGAGTTCGAAAAACTATCTTCAGCAGTCTCGTTTCTCTCTGCTTAACTTTAATTGTATACATTTCGTAAGACAAGATTACGATCTAGTTCAACTACTGGAAATTCGGAAAATATAAGGCAAATTACTTTGTAACATTTGTTGTCGACGCAACAATGTTCATAGAACAGCGAAACTGTGAAACCTTATATTAAAATAAATACGAGATTAGCTTGCGAGAGTATATTTTACCGTATAGAAACATATTTCAAAATTAACTTTTAAACTAATTTTTAAAAGACTACGTAAATAAATCACGATATAAATTACGATAATAAATCACACTTCGAATTGCTCAAATTGAGTAAATCATCTTTCGTCCCTAACTTTTACACAGCATTTTTTAAACAAATATTATTATTATTAGTGCAAACAAAAATCTTCAATGAATTCATAATTTTACCGCAACTTTATGTGCCTTATTTCATTTAATCCTAATTTGCAACGCGATAATGTACATTTAAAACAATATTTACCACCATTACCTACAAAGCGAACCATTTTCGGCAACAATATAGAATATTAGACTACGATTTTCCTTATTATGAGTAATTGTAGCATAAAGTTCTCCCCTACTCATCATTATAAGGAACGTAAAGTGATCTTGCCTAATTCTACAGTTTTTCAAGGTAAAAATATATAAAATGTACTAAACCGGTAACAATAATTGTTTTTTATTTTTAAATAGGCTAACATCGTTAGTTACGTATAAATTAAATTCCTATTTTAAACCATTTGTGCTTGATGTCTTAATCTTTTACACTACAAAGTATTTAAGATAGATAATAAATTTGTAGCAACAGCAATAGACGAACCTACTTTTACTTTAATAATTTTCATCTATAAAAGTGGATACAGTTCGTATCGTACGTCGGGACTATGACAAACTATTTTACTTTAAGTTGCCTAAATTCCAAATTTATTGTGTAGTCATTTTATTTAATCTGAGATATCTGCCGAACGATAACTAAAGTAGGTAGTACAAAACAATTTTTATGGATTATGTATTTACATTTCTCAATTGAGCATTTTTATGGAAAGAGGTAAAGACAACTTTAAGAATGCATGCAATATAAGAAAACATATTTACTCACGATTTCCATTGAACAGTTGTTTTAGTGGCGAGAATTTAATGTAACAATCCACAATTCACGATGTAAAGACACAAATCACCATCCAGCACAACAATAAGGAAATAACAGTTGCCGTGAGCACTTCACTCTGTTAATTATTTATCTATATCATTCAACTCAAGAAATAATAAAACTCAACACTTTTTCAAATAACAAGTAAAGTATAAATAAATACGATTACATAAAACTACACACACCGTATCTAGGTTCACACCCAGTTCCAAGTAGGTACCTGTAACAAGACAAAGCACTAGTAAGTGAAACGCTTCTTGGAGACATAAGTTCACAAGAAAAACAACACATTTCGAGCACTAAATATATAATTACATTGATTACTCACTTGAGTAGTCTTTATTTAAAAACGAGAACAAAATAAACTAGAACGTAAAGGAAGACGCCTTTGAGAATCAAACGACGCGTGCAAATCCACCGCTGGTTCAACGCTGACTGGATGGCGCAACAAGGGGAGGGGAGGGGCAGCGGCGGGGAGGGCAGACGGAGGACGGCTCGAGGGAGGGAGACAGTCTGGTCGACTGGTTGGTCGACCTATTGGCTTGGCACGCACACAAGTATGCTGTCAGTAAAGTCATTGGTAAAGTTTCTATGTGATTAGCAAGCATGACGCCTACAGACTCTCCCGTCTTCGATATTGAAAGGTAATCGATCTTAACTTAGCGAATTAAGTATTAATGTAGTCTCTATAGCGACGTACTGTTTAGAATTGCGGCACTATGTTCGGCGACCACACGGCAAGAACATGCAACCTTCAGGAGTTCTCATGGCCGAGCGCTCAAGCGTAAAGGTCATCTCACACTGCTACAGCAAATAACAATGCTCGTAGAATAGGTCGACTCGAGCTGGAAACGGACACCGCGATTTCGAAACTTCAAATTATATAGATAATATTATATGTGTGTGTCTCTGATAAGAGAGTTATCCCAGAACAAGTGAAGGAAACGCTGAGATAAGCTCCGTTGATAAACGTTACGCGTGAGCAACGGCCAGACGGTAAGACTATACCTAAGTATATTACGTATGCTGATGAAATTCTGAACTACGAGATGTATTTAGAAAATAATTTCCTACACATTTTTATTCTGTTCGCCGGCCTCAGACAATACAAGGTTTCAACGATGTAATTGTAGACTAAATTGAGGTAAACATAGCGGAGTCGAGTTCTCGTCATTAACATCAATTTGAAGAGAAATAATCTCTACGGAACGATCAAGGTTAATTGTCAGATACGACAAATCTTACTAACGTGCGTTATGCCGTGTAGAATGGGGAAAGATTATAATATGTAGTCAATGTAAAGTTAATAAGTGGGAGTGTATTACACTCCTCTGCCTACCCAGCCACGGAAATACAGACGTGATTTTATCTTATACATAAAATCATCCTTAATACTTAATAAATATAGCGTATATTTGTGGAGAGGTTTTGTAGACGTAAATATTTTTGTCATTCATAACGATGTATTCATAGTGAACAATTAGAATAAAACGCCACATAATTAAAAAGAACGCCAACCGGTTGTGTTAATTGTACATAAAACTAATTAAAAATCTATTCTGACCAAGATAAGCACAGTCATTTAATCTGTGTAGTGGTATGAGTCTGAGCGTTATGCTAATTATGTACTCAATAATATCTATTATTTTTAAGTTCATTATACTTTATCATTAGTGGCTATTGTTATACGGAAATTCAACCTACCTACTTATTGTTAGGTAGTTTGGAAAGAGTGATTTTAAACATTTCGCTTTCTGAATTTCAACACGAAATTTTTTTTTTAAATAATGTACTTGTTTAATAGATCTAATTAATTTTTGATTAAATAATTATGGAATATAGGAAAAAGAAATTGACCAATTTATAATGAAATAAAATTTGTTAATAGATACATTTATGAACCGCTACGTGTTGAATAAAAATAAAATAAATAAGTGTTTAATCTTCGTGGGGGTAACGCACTTGTTTGGTTCTCTACATCTCTCTCGCTCGCACTCGAACGTGAAGATTTTTTGCTCGTGCGCCGAGTCATCGCCTTCGCGTCGAGTTCTTCATTTTATTTTAAAGGTAGAACAAGATGTAGCAGCATACGGAGACCTTTCACTAATCACTTATCCACTGGGAGTCCATTATTCGTGTGCTTGCAAAATTCAATGGGCGTAAAATCGTTGAATGATTGTAAATTAATGTACCTACATTATTATTATCTCACGAGACCGTCAAGGTCTAAACGATTGAGCGCGCATCGACGACTGTAGGAAGTTTAACGATTGGTATTTCAACTTACTCACTTATTGATCGTGTGTCTCGATTCGCATTGCACAATGTGTATACACAAGGTTGTGTGAACACGTTGCCACAGAGGCGAGTTTTAACACTAATCACGTATCGGTATTTTTAACAATTCACAAGCACAGTTAGAACGAGACGGTCGCGCCACTGGGAGCGCACGTCGTCTCGCGACGGAGTCGGGCCTGAGACTGACGGAGACCTGTTTGCATTGCACGAGAGAAAGTGACCGTTTTCGTGCGATTACTTTCCAAGCAGTCGTCCAGTATACTGCACTGGAGGCTACCGTTACCCCTTTTTGCACAACGAGGTCGCGAGTAAAGTTCACGAGTATGCCAACGACAAACTTGTGACCTGTTTTGTAATGCACAGGTATTTTTTGTCAGCTAATCAGAACGAATGCACATGTACACTAATTATATTGCATTATCGTGCACTTGTTCGTAGGTACCACGTCAGCGGATACCATTTAAACGCTATTACAAAACGCCTACACGTCACCCAATGACGTAATGTTGCTGATGTTGTAAACCCTACATAGATTAATTATATTTCGCTGAACGCTGTACACTTATCACGTTATGTAAGAAGATACAATGTGTAATCACTTCCGATCAGGTCATTCAACGCGAAATATGTATGTAATTACGCAATGTCAGGTACTTTGGGTATGTACGTGAATTATATGAAACATATTGCACAATTGAAAGACAGACCTAGCAATAGAGTTATCAAAATTGAATGATACGAGGAGAATGTCTTTAGTACTCTAAAATCGATGTCCTGACTCGGGGATCAGGAGAGAACAAAGCTTATAACGAGCGGCGAGACGACGAAGATTTTACTGCGGGGACATAGGACGAGTCATTGTTTTAAGGCGGTAAAGGCTAAGGGAATAACCCTTTACTTTATCATGTGCTTAACTTGATGCCAAGCTATTTGTCGGCGGCAGTTACGAGCCTATAAAAGTCAGCATTTATGTTTTAATTTCGTGATACAAATTTATTTAAGTTTACGGTATGGATAGGTAAAGCTATTGTTTTCAGGGTTAATATTTTTATGATGCGGCCATCACACAATAAGCCATTATAATAAATTTATTTGAAGCCATCTCATTATCAATGTGAAGCATTGCCAGAAGAAGTCGATCAAATAGAACGAATATAAAAGTAGAATGTATTAACTTGTAAATCATTAAACGGTACACGTTTAGCGTGTTGGTACGGTTAACTGGGTTATGGGTGCCGTGGACAAAGAAACTAAGATAGATAAGTACACGCGGATCAAAATAAATTGCTACGCTGGCAAATATCTGGATGGAATGCATGAAGCTTGGATAATGTTGCCAGAGAACTTCCAACGATTTTAAGTTTCATATAATCGATGCATATTGAAGTCAATTAAGTTAGACTGATGTAGAGTTTACTACGGTAAAATAAACTGAGGTTAAGTCCAAACATTTGGAGTTTATTGACGGAGAATCTACTGAGATATAATCTAGTGATCTAGCTAGAGTACGCTGAAGTAGAGTTCACTGAGCAAAAGTCTATTGAGGTAGAGTCTGTCGATGTAGAGTTAACGAAGGTAGTCTACTGAGGTCATGTTGACTTATGTAGAGTCCACTGATGTAGAATCTACTGACTTAGAGTCTACTGAGATAGAGTCGACTCTCTACTAGGATTGAATCTACTGGAGTACGGTCTACTGAGATAAAGTACTGAGGTGAGGTAAATTATATTGAGATAGAGATGCGTTCTAATATCAAATAAGTCACTTAATTTCTTGGTGGGTCTACCCACTACACGTACCTAAATAATTTAATTCGTTCGTAAAGTAAATTACTAGTGTAAAACACGAAGTGTGCGTGAGAAACGACAGGGACTGAACTTGACGTTCAAGGACAATGCAACTGGGTCATAGATACAAGATTTCAAACACGACCCAGCGGAGTTTCGTAAGTGCTTTACGTAGAGCCGTGATATTAAAATTTGTTAACGTTCAGTAGTAGCTGGGTCAAGCGCTAATTTCGATTGTACATGAACTCTAGGTCTCTACAATTGCACAGCATTAAGTTTTAAAGAAGACTGTCTCTATTAGGACTATCACGGAATTCCTTATTAATTCACACTTTGCAATATAGAAACATAATAATATGTACAAGTACCGTTCGTTAGTTGCTGAAATACTCGCGGCTTTGTTGTTTCCGCGATCGAACCTCGGACAGATAGATAATAGAAACCTTCAATTTTTTTTATCATCACGAATAATTTTAATTCTATTAATAAACCCATACGTCATACTACAAGGAAGCGTTAGCTTTGACCTTATCTGGCAACGGCACAGTATAATTGGTTCAGTAGGTCAGCTGTGTGGCATGTTAACTGATTACTACTGTTAAGTTTAATCTGTGGTCGGTAAAATTTATGTGTGCTGCTTTTAAGGGATTTTGAAAAATACTTTAAAATATTATTATGACCTACATGTACAGCGTGAGGTTTATGGGTAAGATCTTGTAAAAGGAAGTCTATGTCCAACAGTGAAGTGAGACTGATGATGACAATGATAATAATTTTAATGATGATGAATACTATATTGTTATAATTCATGTTTCTTAAGGTGATTGAAATCAGTCAACTGGAGACTCGTCTAACATTAAAACGATGCGACAGGTTGACGGTTACGATAATATCATTAAAACACGCAAACTTCATATATATCATGAGATTTTATATCTTTGTTAGAGTTACTTACGCTAGTTGTATTTTTATCAAATATTCGGTAGTTTAATATGGCTGAAATATTGTACTTGCACTTTACTGCACATATAAATACTTTGTTATTATGTCCAACATTTAGTTGCTTTCGAAGTATTCATGGCAATTGCTAATCGCCGTTTAAAGTTTAATATTTATACTACAATTAACGATAGATGGCTAATCGGTAAGAGATACATTTCTATCTTTACTTTAAAAACAGTCTCTATACAGATAAGACGGATATGTTAATGCTTTCCAAACAGAATCTAGAATACTTAACGGATAAACAGGACAATTGTGATTAATTTTAGATTTACAGAAGATTTGCGAATACATTAAACGATTTTGGCTATTTTTAACCTCAAATCCTCAGGGTCTCAATTCACATCCGGTATATAGCAATAAGCTCACCAACTATTTAATGGGAATATCCGTTTAACCTGATTGGTGAAATATAGCAGTACCTCTCCAAGCACTGGCACTTCTCTGCCAGCACCTTCGGGGCAACACAAGCGTAATTTTATGCTATTATCACTGTTATAGTTAAACGATCAGAACTAACAATCAAAGCAACTCGTAGTGTTTTCTCTACACGACGATATTAACGCAGAAATAAGTGTGGAGGCGCGATGTTACTGAGAATGTTTTGATCGCGGGCAACGAGCCTAACTTGCAGCAGAACATCGCGGAGTCAGTGAGCGAGCGCAAGACGGGCGGCGCCGGCGCGACCTTGCGCGCTCGCGGACGCCGCTATTGGGTCAGTGGGTCAGCTATTTCGCACTTTTTATACCTCGCGCCTGCATGCTACGGCTCGTGTAGTCCTTAACGGTTTCGTCCTGAAAGTTACAGAACCGCATCTCTGTTTATTTGTCGATTCTCTAACTGCATTTTTAATCAATTTTTTCTGGATTATGCCAGAGTCAATTTGTAAACATATTTGTTAGCGTTTGGACTTCACAAATAATCTCAACAGCCATTCTCACCCCTGGTGGATATTCGCCTGCCTTAACGAGCTCCCTTGTCGCTGTCATAGGATCTTTTTACCTATAATGCTCACAATGCTCAAATGGGTGGGGTATCAGGGAGCATCGGTTCTCTCACCTACACCGCTGTACGTAGAAGACATTTAGCCGTGCATAGGAAGTGTGCGCTATGACACGATCAGCTGGTCGCCAGACCATCATCGTATCGTATATAGAAGGCGCACCATGGGTATGTGAGGTTGGCTTAAGCTCCTAAGCTGGAACTTAGAACCTCTTACATCTTACCCTCTGCGAGGAAAATGGACAATTATCAATGTCACCCTAATCCACCTGTATACAATAATGTCAGCTGAACAATATCAAGGTGTTTTTTTTTTCAAATTGCATTATGCCTGTAGCTATAAATAAAATCAACAATAACTAGCATTTTTTCGTATAACACAAAAAGCACCCCCGTCCATGTGCGTCGAACCGCGCTCGCAGGTAGACAGCGCGCTCTACCCAGTTGTCTCTACAAAAAGGATTTGAGTAATATTTTTTGTGATTATAAAAAAATGTATACATATATTTTTTCTATGATAGGCATCTGTCAGTTATCTGTGACTATACTATCCCCTCAGAATCGCATCGTTTTGTACAAGATCCATATTACGACCCTTTATTAACAATGGGATGTAAATAACGTCGAAATATCCTATACATTCTGATTAGAATTTTGTATTTATTCGTGTTACCGAGGCGATAAAAACCTGCGCTGGCAAATCGCGGGACGGCGCAATCTCTCAGGGGAGGCCTACGTCCAGCAGTGGACTGCATTAGGCTGATAATGATGTACCAATTCTCTTGAATACAGTCTTCAGCACCTCGCAGCAATCGGCGGGATCTCATGATGAAGGACCTTGTATAGTACCGAACTATACGGATCATCCCGGAAAAACATACATGAGTTAAGCTGGTACATATTTAATACAAACAAAACATTTAAAAGTAAAACTATACACAAACAAAAAAAAATAAGCGTATACTTTTTTATCTGTCATAGAAAATTACCACAGAGATTGTGCAAATCATAGACAATATGGCGGTAATGACGTGCATTTGTGGACTCGCCGCGCCGAGGACAGCGGCGCGCAGATGTCAATTGCATTGTTACTTGAAACTGTGCCACATCGTTCCTGTGAAATCTATTTTAATCTCTATGCATTCACGAGCACGAACAAGTCGAGCAATAACATTTGTGTATTCACCTATTTACATTAACATGCGGTTAATCAACGAGTCTCACTCTACGTAATATTTACAGGAGAGGTAGATATACAAAAATAGATAGGCAAATATATCTAAAGTGGATAGAAGCAAGGAACATATTAAAAAAAACATATATTAAACATTTCGTGAATGTCTTTGTGATTAAGTTACATATTGATTTTTTTCACCTATAATAAGTTTTTCGGGATAGACTGAGTAATTTCGGAATTATCAGAGTTCTTTTTTCTTAAAAAAAATATACGGCACCCAAAGCGAAAAATATTTCAATGAAGTTTTAAATCGGTACATTTTAAATGTTTCGAACCACAATCACATTATTGAGACATAAAAACGCCACAATTGCGCGAGAGAATTCTTCGAATATTTCATAATGCCATTCCGCTTATCTGAAGTTATTTAAAAAAAAATATTTAAATGTATATAAGGCAACTGCCTTATATACATGCCTGCCTCGTTGGTCGTGTTGGTTGTAAGTACGACTGACGATCAAGAGGTCTTGGGTTCGATTCCCGGGTCGGGCACTATAGAATTTATCTAATTTAGATTTTCTAGTAGTTGCTCGGAGTTTGGATTTGTGCCTGGTGCATGGCAATAGGCTCACCACCTATTCCATAGTGGGACGTAAACGTAACTGGTGAATT
>DWTO01002406.1:0-14050 GCA_018244755.1 Jemadia pseudognetus
TACCTACCGTAGAATCCATATTTATTTGTCATATAAATGTTGAAGTATGTACTACAGTTGGAAGTTTTAAATACATTCATATAAAGCGTATAATAACAACGGCGGTTATTATAGGCTGTTTTGGATTCATTATGTGTACCTTAGTATAGTCTGACAATAACCTTAACCTGCAAACTTGCAATTTAAATGAATTATGGCCGAATTTCGAGCATTGGGCGGCCACTAGTTTACTTTATTGTATATTAATAGGTTCATGCGTAGTTTGTCAGCTGTCTGCTCATCATTGCACAGACAGGCTCTCTTCTAGCTTGCTTTGGGACCGGATCGATTGTGCAGGTGTTGTGACATGTTTATGTATTTATATAGGTACAGGTAAACGTAATACATAGCAATAAAAGACGACGTTGATAAAAATTCTTATAATTGGTAATTCTCAAAGATTTACAATATTACAAAGTGTTATTAGCTAAATACTTAGTCTAAAATTAAATTAAATCACTGCCGATACCCACGTGGCACGGGTGCGTGACGGTGATGAGTCGTACTAACAATAAAGTAGCAACAATAGACGCGTCAAAATGTACTGCCTTAGAAAGACTTTATAAAGAGAGAACGGCTGTTTTCGGATGCATTTCACCCGAACAGTTCGCGCGACCCACTCGTCTTAAAATAGCCGCGATGCTTCTGGCCTCGAATGTAGGCAAATGATGTATATAATCGCTGATAAAAATACGTCTCCGTTTTATAATTACCTCATTTCTATTACCTATTACATTGCATAAAATATAAAACTGATTTTAAGCTAAAATAATGAAATTACACAATTTTATTATTCAGCCTACCTCTTCGGGGATAACAGGCGTGATGTTACGGTTTTTTTATTATTCATGAAATTTACACAATCTATCAAATGTTGTAGTATCATACAGTATAACATTGATTAATCGTCGAGTTATTATTTCTTTCCATAATTTACGTTAATTACAAATCAAAACTTTTCACGAAGCAATTTATAAAACAAAATAGTTAACATGATGTAAATCAAGTGTCACCGTCATAAATTAGGGCTCTGGGACGACCTGCTTTGTGTGACTTCGAATTACCACATAGAACAAGGCAGAGACGGGCACCGCTACTCCTACGTGTTATTTTGATGAATCGCTGTGTATAGAGGTACCTACATAAAAAGTAACAATAAAAAAGTTAAAAAACTTGAAAGCAAATAGTATGAAAATTTATTCCAAAATACACATTATATTTTATATATTATTTTATAGTTTGAGTATTCGAGAAAGTTTATTAATAATTGTTCCATCCCACATTTTGTGTCTTTTTTCATATGTTAACACAGTAGAGTGCACGCACGTAACGGTAGTAAATAAAAATTACATTAAACCCGTTCGGTCACTGCGGAATCGCTTTGAAAAATATTTTTGTATTTAACTATTTACATAGCGGTGCTATGTCAGGTTATATGTCCAAATATATGTAATTCAGGGCGAAAATATAAGATACTAAAGAATATAAAACTTCCTGTGACACAGTGTCGACTATCTTCAATTTCCATTGTCATTATGTGAAAACTATATAGGTATCTATATTATTTGCCAAATTACAAGAACATTAAATATTACAGACAACATAGTGTTGCGGCGATCCGGAGGGATTCTTCAGAAGATCTAATGGCGAACGTATGATCCAATCAATCCATACGAAGCCATTCGATTTTCTACCGGATCGATCGCATATCTAGTGTCAGGAATCAGATCGCGCAGATCGAATGTACCACGATCTACGAGCGTGTAGCGGCACGTAATAAAAAGTTTATACATATAATAAATTTATCGGGACGTCTTAGAAATTAATATTTGTTCATATTAATAACAATTAAGCAAACGAGAATCATTCGGCGATTTAATTCGATCAGCCGGTGAAAGCAATTTTTTGTAAATTAATAAAAAGTTGGCACAGACTATTTAATAATGGCATCTAATAAATGCTAGGTAGGTACTTGTCTCGTCACCAATGTTAGAAACATTTAAAGCTGTTTCAAAAAAGTATCTCCTGTAATCCTTCCTAAAACAAAAAGCTGAGACCTACAGCATAAGTATTAAATCGGGTATGCTGAATTGTTTCATTTATTAAAAACAATACGAAATAAAAATTAATGTTTGGTGTCTTTTTATTCGATCTTCTGATTTATTGGATCGATATCACTCGATCGACACCGCCGTTACGATTGCAATATTACGATCCTACAAATCGGGTAAAAATAAAACTTTCAACTGCCTAATACTTACAACAGCAGATGTGTTTTGTACTTCTGTACTAAATGTCGCCAACGATTATCGAAAATATATTACATATCTAATTATTACGAACTTCTAGAGTGTAAAATAATTCAGTAGAACAACTAACAAATGTATAACTGTTAAACACAACGAACCATATTACATTGATAAAATTAAAATATTTAAATAAAACAGCACGCCTTTCATAGTGACCATGGGTAATTATGCAAAGAACTGTATCCACAGTAATCTTCAGTGTTCACAATTATCGCTGGAAGCGCGTGAAAATATTAAGATCTACATCAATACGACGTGCTTTTTAAAAACTTCATAAATGAAAAATTTAACTAGTACAAGGTGCAGCCTAGCAATAATCCGTAAATCTGTACATAAATCGTACATAGTGCCACCGCCCGTCTAACCACTCGCCAACGGGTTGCGGCGACAGTAGTTATAAAACTTATCTAATAATCTTGATATCAATGCGTCCACAAATTCAGAGACATAGGAAATTTAAAAGCACATAGAAAGACAATATTTCATAAGTTAAAAGAATTTTAATAGTAGCACTTGTTAGATACTATTTGCTATTTTAATTAAACATATTTGTGATTCGTGGTTACTTAAAGAACGATCCACTTCAATTGTTCAAAAAAAATTACGACACAGTCGTCGCAACCATTAAAATTTATTTAAGCGTCCAATAGTTATTCACGTTCGCGTTACTAATCAATCAATTTATTTACAATGTCAGTGTAGATGATAAAACACCCAACGAGGTTCGATTGCACTAAGAAACATTGCGGTGCTATGGGGCTCTCTTGGGAAGTAACGAACCCCATGCGATGCGTATTAACGTTGAGAAAGTAGGGATCCTCGTCGGTCGCGGAACTGTATTTGCAGCTCTTGCAGGGTCTTCCACTACCAAACCTTGCACTTATCGACTGGGTTCATTGGAGAGCCGAGAGGGCATTTGAAATCGATCGCAAACTCTTCCATGTTGGACATGGGTCCGATAACACGGAAGCGGCCCGGCGCATGGAATCCAGTCGTAATACGGAGTTTGATAGCCTCGTTACGATACACCGAGCACCAGGTGTTGGCGGCGCTCAACCAGAACAACTGTCAGGAAAGGAAATTAAAATACATTTTTAATAGAAAAAAAATATTCAAACAACCCTTTTCTTTTGATTACCCGACTTACCTGCCGAGGACTGTACTTCTCGAGTCCTGGAAGGCGGGCCTCATTGCCGTGTCGTTGGGTCCAAGCTTGATAAGCATAGTATGCCTCCTTGATACCGCCGTTATCAGCAATATTTTCTCCTTGAGTGTTCACGCCATTCAACTGAAATCGTGTAAAGTTTTAAATGTCTATATTGATGAGGTTTACTGATGTACAAATACCGATATTTCTTTTGTAGCTAAAATACTTGTGATATTTATTTATCATGCCAGTTGTATGAGCTCTTTAACATATTACGATTATCCAATTTTGATTGAACAGAAAGGAAAACAGAACGTATTTTCACGCCTGTTATCCCCGAAGAGGTAGGCAGAGGAGTGTACTACACTCCCGCAATAAAAAAAGCATATAAAAAACTATATTTGAGTTAACGTATGTTCACAATAATGCTTGCATCATTATTGCACAATAAGTAACGCATGAAGTGAAGTCATGTTTAGAGAGTGTTGCCGATTAAGGCTTGCAGTTAAAAATGAGAAACAAATTGATTTGATGAATGCAAACCTTCATGCCGACTTCCTGTACAGTGTAGTTGGAGTACTGATCGATGATGCACTTAGCTTTGGTGAGATACTCTTGCTTTGTGATCTCTTGCCACCAGTCCACGAGATTGCCATTCTTGTCGAATTGACGACCCTGCATTTTTATACATATAGTTATTATATGTCAGTGATTTCATTTACTTTAACATTAATTCTTTTTCTTTTTTAATTTAACATTAATTCAACTTTGAATATCCTTTGCTGGACACAGGCCTTCCGTATGATAATATTTATGCAAGGATTCAAAATATAATTAAATCGATGCAATTGGAAACAAAAACATTACAAAAAAGTACTAGTTTTAGCGCTGAACACACTCCATAAACATGTTGTATGCGGATGATACTTAACGAACCATCCGTAATGGCTGCCGTGTATTGCCAACCAAATCCTTCAAATAACAACTGCAGAAACGCGAATAAGTTTAAATTAAGATATCCATTTATTTTGTGACGTCATAGCTCTTGTACACATTCATACGTGTCTATGTACTAACAATTCTATTGCGACCTTTGCAGAGTAGGTACCTACAATCAGCAACATAAAATATGTACAGACACCTAAGAAATAATAAGTTCTCAATACCGTTGTCTTTCTCATGTGTGGCACCTCACCAAAGATAATCCGTGAGGTAAGCTTATTTTAAAAAACATATTGATGTGAAGATTATGAAAAAAGTAATGTGTATGAGCGCTTTAACACTCTTTTACGCACTCCCCAAGGGTACGAGAATATACTTCATGGTCATCGTGCGACAGCGACATATTGATTTGGATTAATTGAAAACTGAATTTGCATCGCTGATATAGTACATCCGTTATTCGTTGTGTTTAACTTGGGTTCCATAGTTTAAAATTGAATAAAAAAATAGAAAGTCAAATAATTCTTGACTTTATTTTGAAGACCACCTTCTGTGTCGGAATAACATAACAATATTTTAAAGTCTTTATTATTTTATGTTTCCATTTCATATTATTTTTTATATATATCTTATTTAATTAAAATAATTTTTACTCATTATTTTAACAATAGGTTACCTGATCATCGAATCCGTGGGTGATTTCGTGGCCGATAACAAAACCGATTGCACCGTAGTTCATATATGCAGGGCGCTTGGCAGAAAAAAATGCCCCCTGCAAGATGCCTGCCGGGAATTCTGTTTGGAGAATATTTTCAATCGATCAGTTCGATCCATTATTTCAATAACTCCCACTCATTATAGTAAAGAAGAAGAATCTGATCGCTGTAGCCTATATTTATATATTGATTTCAATCGATAAATGCCTCTTAGTTAAATATGTACATACATATGAGAGCAGAGTACATATGAGAGCTGTACATACAATTACGTTTCGAAACCTACTGAGCTGGGCGCCCTGGGGCGTCCTCATAATCATTGTTAACTTATTCTTTAATGTGTGTCTGTCTTTATTAAAATCAAACTTTACCAGCGTAAAGTGTTATGTGAAAATTAAAAAAAGAAACATACGTATGCTGTTCTCGATGGAGGAGTAGAATGCATTGACCACAGCGGGTCTTCCGTGTGTAACCCAGTCGGTCTTATTAACGGGCTGACGCAGCTTGCTGAAGAGATACTCAGTACCGAAGAGCGTAAGGTTCAACACGGACTCCATCAGCTTGTCCGGTGACATCTCCAACTGATTGACGATTTATTACCGTACGTATTAGATTAAATGAATGGATTTATAGATGAAGGTGAATATTTTATGCAGTCCTAAATTTTATTGTTCTTGTATAGGACATAATTTTTAACTTTTCAAGTTTCAAATGTTATTCATATAAATTTCAGGCGTCTAAGAAAAAAGTTCAATAAATTTTCGGAAGAGCAAGTTTTATCAGAATGTTTTCCTACGCCGTTACAAAGAGCGAGACTTCGGAAAATGTCTTCGAAGGAACAGAAAATGTACTAGATTTTTAAATTTTCTTACATTTTAAATGTTTCTAAGTAATTTTAAAATATATTATTGCAGTGCGTGTGCATGCAATTAACTAATAATTGAATATTAGTTTTGTTCCTTTCTTTTGTGCAGATATTCTCTCATAATCCAGACAAATTTTGAAATTAAGATAATTTCATTATTTGTACATACCCCGGCATAGAATTCAGTGAGTTTGTTGTCGTCAAGCATCTCTTTGGGGTACGCGATGTGGGCAGCCATAGCATCGGCTTTGTCCAGCGCCTCACGACGGGTCTTGTCGTCCATCCAGTCCACCTCCGTCAGAGTTTTGCGGAACTGTTGCCTAGGCAATGTCTCATTGTTATGTTTGTGCAGAAATATCTCTAAATTATATGTACTCCGATCAAACATCGTGACCATTATATTTTCGATAATCAACTCTTAAATTGCATCTGTAAAGATTATTTGATTGTTTGCCCTTCATTATTTTTAAAACTTTTTTGCATACCTGATATCGTTGACCATTTCTAGCGCGTTAGCCTTTGAGTTCTCATTGAAGTATTTTCTGATGTATAGCGCTCCGACGGCGATCGACATGCTAAGGAAGAGAATTTCGAGTACTTAAGTAAAGTTAAAAGAATTCTATTGCGATGTGACCAACGCTTAGTCATGGACTCAAAAAAGCGTTGCAGGTTTACAGGATTTATTAAAAAATACAATAATTCAAACTACACAGGTATGATAACCATAAGAAAAAATTCGGGAGTACCTGGAATTAAAAAGGGCTATTCTTATGGTAGACACAAGACAAATGGCAAAATCAAATTCATAATTACGGTACCTATATGATTTTCTGCCCAGAACTTATATTTGAATTTTTAGACCTGAGTTTGAGGGCATGAAAAATTTCTATCTAAGCATATATACGCATATATCTATGTTACCAAAATACAAATTCTCTTCGAGCTTATTTTGGAACGGGACGTCCTTGCGTCGAGATGTCAAAAATATTTGTTTGTGATAACATTTTGAGAAAAAACTCCACCAGAAGTTCACTTCTATTGTATGATCATACTAACCTCACACTGGCGGTATCGGCACACTCCTTCCAGCGGCTCTCCCGCTCCGTCTTGCCGGACAGTGCGGTAACGTAGGCGAGCTGCCGTCGGCGGAGAGCATCGGTCAAGTAGGATATTGAAGCTCCCGATACTCGCCACATCACATAGTTAGCTTGAACGCGTTTTGGTGTTTTCTCTAAAAGTTCCTGTTAAAAGAATCGGTAGAAGATCGAGGTCGTACTCTTTACAAGGTGTATCATATAGTAAATCATCATCGGCCTATTACAGTCCGCTGCTAAACATTGGCTTCCCCTAAGGGGTAATGCTCATCACTGCCACACTAGGCACGCCAGTTGCGATTCGCAGAGTACTACCTACGCTGCTGCCCATAGGCGATGGCCATTAAGATGTGCTTAAGCAGAGCGCGCCATAACGCGATCTGCCAGCACCGGGTTTAGTCGCTTCTTAAGACACTCTGTATCCCGGCGCGGGGTCGGGCAATGTATTCTTACTTCGCCTCGACAAGGAAGTGTGCAATATCTCGAACAGATTATATATCGGCCTACGAACACGATACAAATACGTTCATAAATTCTAAGACCATTTGATTTACATACATTCATCGAACTATAATCGTAACACTAATTTAATGTGATATTTATTTCACCTAAAATCACTTGAACACACACACGCCGCTCGCACATACTCGTACTCGTATATGCACATATTAAGTTGGCAGAAAATACTTACCTCCAGATCCTTAATGTACTGCGGAACGTTGACAATAGCAATTTCATCGAGATCTACTGTCACGTGCGGAGCCAGAAGTCGATTAATATACGCGAGCCACGGCACCCTACGGAATATTACACCTGTATTCATTTGATGCGTAATAAATACTTCACCGCTATATTGAACCAGCGCACTGATTTACTTCTTCTAAGCATTTTCACGATGACTTCATATTCTTAATTTTGTATTATGTCAATAACATATGAGGTACCTACATAGCCAAAACAAAATAAGGACGATACGTGACATTTGACTGTTCATATTCCTTCATATAAATATGTTCATATAAATATGTAGGTAATGGTAAAATTGAAGTATAAAATTTCCACTGAACTCGAGTGGGTTGATTTCAAAATACACCCAATTTACAACCACCCTTCAACCACCCCAATGCATTTCCGGGTCAGTAGGTGAGCACTCCTATCTCTGTGTCAGTGTGTCAGAGGGGAAACAACCCTTAGGTCTGACAAATCGAACAAGAAACGAACAATGCAATCAAATGCAGAAGAAGAGAGTTAACGAATCTCTTACTTATTATTATATTATCACGACAGATTCACTATGGGTCAGGCAGAGGGTAATATAGTGACTTAAATAAAATGAAATTGAAGTCCTATTTCGAAATAACATTTGTAATGCCTACTAATAAAAACGTATTGAGTAAACAAAAAAAAGAGTTTGGAACTTTAATTTGCCTTTCTTACATAAAAACTGTACATTATAAAATCCGGACCATAACCTTTTTCATCTCATAGCTCAGCGCCAGGGAACCGTAGTGTGAGTGGACTACAACAAAGTTAACACCGTAACCCCTGCGCAGAATAAGAGCCGATATGAGTACATACATTTGAATTTAGCTTCCTTTCATGTATAACGGGAGATTAATTGACCAGAAACACGTCACTACCAAGGCTGGCACTAGATGCCCACTACTCTGCGACGGCCCTGCCGTGACCTAATACATATATACATGATATATATACGTACATAATACTTTTATATAATTTAAAGAAATTCGAATGTAAAACACATTCAACATTATTTTGATTTAGATATTTTGAACAGTTCGGCTGGATTTTATATTTAATAATTAAGTTTTATGTTACCTGGGAAACTTCTGCTGTAGCTCAGAGATAGTCATAGGATTGTAAAGACTGGTGGCGTTGCGACGCTTCTCCAACGGTAAGGAAATCTGCAACATACAACCATGTTAGGAACCCATCTTCATAGGTTTCTGTACTCTTCTACAGTGATTGTGTGTATGTCTCAGTTTTGGATTTGTATAAATTTGTAGATTTATAAGTCCCCTTTTTAATGACGCCGACGTGATAAATGGAGTACCTATACTCCCACGGTTCCTCATATTTTACAAGTCACCAAAGAATATGTGGTTACCCTGTTGCCACTTATTGGAATTTTCTCAGCATTAAATAAATTGACTATCAGTCTAATGTACAAAACATCTAGGCTACAAAACACTGAGCTGATTGCGGGAAGTGACAGGGTCACTTGCAGCGCGCAATAAACTCTGCGCGACATTAAGCACCGAGAACGATTTCATATTGCCTGCGCTCCCATTGCTATATGTCCCAAACAAAGGCAGTCGGTTAAGTGTTCATTACGAAAATTTTATAATACACCTTGAAAATGTACTTAGGACTTCCACTTTGTTGTTTAATTACTATAAATACATACAAACATGTATTTTTGTATAAAGTGTAATGTGTTTTATTAGCTGTCTGCTTAAGAGAGCAAAGACTCTGCTCACCTCGGGAATATACGTATATGTGCGATGTCCTAAGATGTGTCATTATTATTATTAAAAATATAAGGTAAATGTATGTGAGTAATATTATAAAAACAATCTACTACACTTCTGTAGGGACATGTCTAGGCGACTAGGATTGAAATATACAAATATGAATGAGATCAAATATTATATGTATGTAAGTCGCTATCTTGAAATACTAAAATATTATAAGCTGCATTAGAAGTGTTCTGGTGTTGAGACCACGCCTTGGTGAACGTAGCGTAGGACGCCGTCCTTGTAGGCGGAATGATAGCATGGTGATGTGAAGTGATGGCTCAGTGGCATGCCACTAGAGAGACCTGGATCTAGAGTTGGACCGAACTCACTTAATGGCCTAAAAATAATATAGCAATTATACTCACATTAGCTAGCTTCATTTCAAATTGCAAAGAGTCTTTCAGTTCCACTTCGGCGCGAGCGCGATTCGCGCCCAGCAACGCGGCGATGTCCACCATGTAGTCGTAGTAGGCCTGCACCAGCTTGTCGGTGAAGCCGCGGTTCAGGTACTCTCGGCTGAGCCCCAACGACGCTTGGTCCAGCTACGGGGGAAGTAACGAACTTGCACAACTATTTTAGCCATCGAGGCTATCGAGTAAAAGACTGGTTGCTTTACAAAGCTGTAGTATAAAAGTAACATACAAACGTAACATTAAGTTACGTTTGCATCCCTCATGGAATAAGCGGATAGCCTATTGCCATATACCGGGCACATATCCGGAGTTCGAGCCACTACTAGAAAATTAAAGTCAGAAAAATTCAGTATAAAAGTGCTGTAATAAATAATCAGCCTTACGGTTCTGCCGTAATTTATTTTTAAAAGTGCATAAACAATTCTTGTGAAGTGTAAAATATGAAAATTATTTACAAACATTAATATAATATCGTGTTATAAGATCTTAGTAGCAGTAAGAATGTATTAAACACATCAACTTAACAACCATTAAAATAAAGAGAGTTAAATTTTTTCGCTATCAGCTTACACAAGTATCAAAAAAACATCAAAAAAATTAATAAAAAATTCGTTAATGCATGGAGCTATTGCAAAGGCACTTTTCGCTTACGCACTTCGTTTATTCAACATAATGTACCACCTACGCACGTAGTTTATACAGTGAGTAAATAAAAACCGTAACAATCCAACCTAAAATTGTAAAAGGAATTGCATAATGTATTTTTTGTACTGTGGTAACACACCGGAGCGGTATGGTGGGGGGGGTGATGAACACTGAAACGTCAACAACGACAGGCACGATATTAATTTATAATCACAAAACAGAGCCACAAAAAATTGAAACAAACTAGTTCTCTCTTAATTACCAGTACCAGTTTACAGGAGAAAGTCCATTAATACAAAATATTAATCGAAACGTGACCAGAATTTGAATGGTAGCCTGGTTCCGTGCCGTGTTCAGTTGAACGTGGTCGTAATCGTTAGGTCACAATCGTTAAGGTTTGAGTCATTGTCACTCGCCCTTCTGTTCTACTTAAAACAAAAATAGATAACAAAATTCATTATTCAAATATCTACCCGGTTTGAAGGTGGTTTCAAAGTACCATGTACGAAGCTTGTGTCCTGATAGTTGTTCCGAACAGATAATGCAAAAACTAAATCATTCGTCAGCGCAGCACCGTTGATACTTCCTGATCAAAATCTACGAGTCAGATGTTAGTTAGACCAGAATTCAGATATAACTTATGTTAGACCGAAAGCATCGAACACAAATTAGAGAAAAAGAACTAGACGTATTTTTGTAACTGATAGGTATTATTTTTATAAATGCAAATGAATGGTAGCTTTTGTAAGTCTAACGAAAACGCAAGCAAACAAAAAAGAAATATCATAAACGCATAATGGAATTAACAATGCGCGGTGTTTTATCGATTTAGTTTAAAACGTAAAAAGTAATGTGCTAAATTGTTCATACGTATAATAACAATAGTAATTCATAAGTTTCGTTCTTACATCAATAACCCGTCTAGTGGAGTTCTTCACGTCAACAGTAACGCTGAAGTCAATGAAGTAGTCGACGGAGTATCCAGCGGATCGGAAGCGATAGACCGACTCCTCCCAGGAGAAGGAGTCGTCGGCCCAGCCGTCACCAGCCAGCACCGGCCAGCCACCGAGCCGCTCCAGTGTATCCAACAACGGTTGAACTCCTCGCGCTTCGATAGCAGCTGTAACAAAGGTATCTGCTCACACTGGTACCTACATCAGATTCCTCTACATATATAAACTGTTTCGTCACCTAAAAATTAAATATTCCGTTTTATTAATGCAAACATTTCTTCAACCACGATTTCCTCCTACGTCGACTGACCTCTTACCTGCCACTTTACCCATCACTATGAGTTGTAAGTTCATATCCATTGTTCCTAAATATATGCATGTAACTTTACACTTTATGTCGGCCTGCGCTAATTGAGGGTTAATTCCAACTCGACAGAACAGTTCAGCGCTAGTCACTACGAGTACGTGCCCCACTTACGTAGCTTGCGTGTATGGACTCACGTGTTAAACGCTGCTATATGTTTCTGGAACTGGGCTTGATAGGTTAGGCTTGATAACACATCGTGTTATAGATGAGCAAATAAAAAATGATCATTTGCCTATAGAAGAAAAACAATATCAAAAATAAATTACGATGATTCAATATGTATTTTTTTGGAGAGCAAAAGGATTGCCTTTTTATATACCAATAATAATCGGTGACAGTTGTAAGCAAACATCATACAGGTACAATGTTATATCATCTTACGAGTACAAATCGAGAATCAATTAATTGCTCATTTCACGTAATGCTCGTCTCATATTCTGTCTGGCTATAACGGTCGGCTCGTGATCTTATCTCACTGATTGTGCTAAGCAGAACTTACTTTTGCTCGGGCCCTTACTTAAGTTAGACCGACACATTGCTAAACAGACGGAAAACATACGGCGTGTAGAGTCACCAATATCTGTACGGTGTTACTTGTCTATGTATGTATTAAAGTCAGTACGTCGTACATTTTAGTTAAAAAATTAACTTTAGTAGATCAACTAATTAAGAGTCACAATTACGATTACAGTTAAGAATTAAATTTTTAACTATTAAAAATTATAATTAGATGCATAAGTGACTTGCCCTAATTTTTTTTTTACTAGAATTATTATCTCATATTACTGATATTATTTTCATTTGACTTTTGGGTTTTATTTAAAAGCAATTAACATGCTAATCAATTATGCATTTCTAGCAAGTGTGTAATCCAAGAAAATTATTTATTTACTCCATTTGATAATGGTTTTATATTATTAAAAAGAACAGTACCTACATGACTTTATAACTTTTTACAAATAAAATTTATCTTCACTTTTTTGATAAATGAAGCAGTCGTCTCTATACGTAGATATTTTTAATATTTTATAATAATATAGTTGATAGAATTTGTTCAGTATTAAACCCATACACTTATGTTCATTTCAACAAATTTCACCAGACTATGGGAACCTTTTAATCCAAGACGCTTATGTGAACTACGCGATCAAAGATGTATTACATGCCCCCGTAATGATTTAACGAAATTTTTATTTAAAATTTATATTAAAAAAAATACTTTTAATTTTCACAATCGATACATTATCTTAAAATAACTAATGTTAAAAAATTTACAACGAATCGATGAAAAGGCAATTTGATTATAATTTAGTCCTCATTAGTGTTCAGTCTCAAATGAAAGTGAACTTTTAATAAGTCGTTGTTACCCTCGGCGACATTATTTTGATACTATTTTGCACTATACTTAACGTAATTCTACTAAATGTTAAAAATATAAAATGATTGAACAATTTATTCATGCATCGTCAAAAATAGGTGACACGGTGGGGTTTCTGAATACGTTCCTGGTTTCAAAATAATGTAAACTTCATCGATAAGAATTTTTGAAATTATACTTCTTTTGGCGCGATTGGGAAAAATAATGAGAGTGAATTTTTACGATGCGCGCGCACACCGACAGATAAATGCGACAGTCTGAAGTTAGTTGCTACCGACAGAAAAAAGCAACACCCTAAAGCTAGTTGCGAACCTTTTTGATTTTTTTATCTTGGAAACACGTGTGTCGTATCAGTACAAAGAATCAGTGTGAATAAAAAATACATATTGGCGTTTATATCAATTCAATTACATTTATGACGGAGATAGATATTTTTTATTGATCATTTATCAGTTAAAATATTTATTTTGAATATTAGTGGTAAAAGTGGTTTTAATATATTGTTTTAAGTGCATTTATAGATTTGAGGTTAACTGTCGGTATGTAAAATTTATTTACATTGCAAATTATAAATTATTTTATTTGGTGTTTTTGGATTATTACGCCAAAGAAGTATAACTTGTAAAGAAGTACGTGCGTACA
>DWTO01002407.1:0-14050 GCA_018244755.1 Jemadia pseudognetus
CCCGTGTCCTCAGTGGAATGTCAGGATGATGGATAGTAGTAGGCTGGCAGCTTGTAGAACAGAAAACAGTTGGAAATGAATTTGCAACGTCCGGAAGCAAAACGGCAATTCTTAGTTGCCAAAACAATATACAACGAATTAATAATAAGGACAAATAAGTTATCAACAGGTCATTCCAAGGAAATATAATTCGATATCGATGATGGACGATGCCTACTCGTGTATATAAAACGCAGGGAAATAATAATAAACAGCTGATTATAAGGTGTAGCGATCGCTTGATGATTATGAAAATATTTCTTTGTGGCCGATAAGTCGTGGCGCCTACTTTAATTGGTCAGATAAGACAATCAAACGTAGCGGATTCTTGATTGTGGTCTCTGGCGACCGATGCCTCGATGGTATCGTGCTTGGTACAATAGTAGTGATTGCTGATGTTCGAAATTGCGCAATGCTTTCAAAAGAACTCGAGAAAGTATACTTAAGTACCGCAAGGGCAATATCTTAAGTAAATTTTGCTTTGATCTGTCACGACTGGGCCAATTTGTGAAATTCGTCTCGTTACTTCTAAGCATCATGCTAAAAAGGTTTTAGTGTATTATGTAATTGTTGCGTTAATTACATTGTATTGGCTAAGTACATAAAAACTATATGTTTTGTAATATTTACATCTTTAAAATCTACGATTTCACTATTGTATGGTCAAATCTTATATGTTACTAAGCTAAAGAATGTAATTGAGGAACCCTCCTCGTTTTGGGATGAGACCGATATTCAAAAGTAGAAGGATTATACAAGGTTTATGATGATGAACTCTGCCCGTCTCCTTCGGAACTACTAACGGTATCATTTGCATCGAATGCGCTCGTTAATGTGATAAGGCTTAGTAGTATTTGTACAACCGGCCACACATCCCTAGATCCTGTTTTAATTGGACCACAAGCAACTTTCGCTTTTAAATCAACGGGATGATTTGCTACATTTGCTTACTGATAAACGCTATGTGATTTAAATTTTACTGACTGTATATTGCGATTTATTTTATCTTTGCGATTAAAGCGGCGCCGAAGATATCCTTATAACATATTTATATTGTGATTCATTTGTCAAAGAAAAATGAGGTAAATTCACTTAAACAGTTCTTCTAATTTCGCACTTCTCAATGTTGTGGATAACATAATCCGGATGTGCAAGACGGATATGATTACATTCCTTGGTTCGATTACATTCCTAAGGTTTTGATAAAACGTATTTCTGAGAAGAATTAATAATGTGCCGGTCAATTTGAGATTTATTTTTTAAGTTATTGATCCCTTTTCCTCATATATGTATATTAATCGTTGTCATCTTTGAGTTCATTGTGCTGGGACCTGAACAGTTTCCATATAATATTGGAACCTTTTATTCAGATTTCAGCGGTTTATCTTTTTGTATGTATATTAATATACATATCTTTCCAAGGTTAAGGTACGTCCAAATGCACGCAGTCTAAATCAACCTTCAACTGAATCGGCTTAGAAGTTTTAACGTAAAAACTTAATGACAAATTGAGTTACTAACCAAAGAAGCATATGCAACTGCAAGAAGAATTCTTTTACACAAAATATCTTTTCAACGAATTCTTGCTCAATTGGCTATCAAATAACAATATTTACGATTCTACTAAACCGCTCAGGGACATCTTCAGTTGAGTAGTCTAATATTTAGACATTATAACTAGTAGTAGTTTGTGAGAAGTAATATTGATAAGATTATTTTAGTCGTGTCACGGATCGGGCAGGAGCATAAAAGGCAGTACCTACATATTGCTTCTTCTACAGTAGAATTCATATAACCTAAATGACATAATGATCAAAGATCAATTATCGATGATGACGCGGTGTATTCTGCTAATGCGAACGTGGCGTAGGATTAGATCGGATATCTTAAGTCTTGCGTAGTATTGCTTGTTTATGATAGTCGTAAACTCCTCGCGAGATCACGATGTACGGCTATTGTTCGATAATAATGATTTCTACGAGTAATTGAGTTAGTTTAGTACAAGCGGGTGTTACAACTGTAGGAGTCATTCGGTCGTTAATGTGGGTATTTCAATTTCAATTCAATTTTAAATTTGCCGTAATCATTTTGAATATTAATGGCGCTGCGGTAATGGGACACTACGTTCTTCAAGTCTAGGTAAGTTTTATTAGCGAGAAAAATGCGGGGCTTTTACCAATAATTTTCTTTTGTTAATATAATAGTTGTCATAAATACATTTATATCATAATATTACTGCTGCATTGACTGCCTCGTTAGACTAGTGTTTGCTAGCGCGAATGCCGTTTGTGAGGTGCCGGGTTAGAATTCCGGATCGGGTTCTATTGGATTTTTCGGAAGCTGGATTTGTGCCTGGTGTTTGGCAAACTATCGATCTACCGCATCTAATGATGGAACTATTAAAGATTTGATAATGACGATGACAAATAAATGTCAGTACCTACTTAAGGTTCATATTCCCAGTACTACACAAAGGTTCCCTATGTCGTATCCCTCATGCCCAAAAAATAAAGCATATAAATAAATTGCTCATTTGTTTCACTGGATATTTGAAATTCTAAGCGTTGCGGCATCAAAAAGATCCGTAAACACACGGTATCAATGATACTATTTTAAATAGTGTTGGTTCAATTACGAGTGAAATTAAACTTGACAATAAAACGTAATCTCAACAAGGGCTTTCTTTATTGATTAAAACGCGAGTACTTTTATATGTGGACGGCCAAATAAATAAACAGTAGTAAGGTAGTTTTGACGCAAGTCACAGTTACAGAACGTATCCTAACCTATTAGAACAACCAGCAAATATTGAATATTTGAAGACATGTACATTAAAAATGTTATCGGTCGA
Source organism: Jemadia pseudognetus (assembly GCA_018244755.1). NCBI lineage: Eukaryota > Metazoa > Arthropoda > Insecta > Lepidoptera > Hesperiidae > Jemadia > Jemadia pseudognetus. The sequence continues at coordinate 2,891 of DWTO01002407.1, forward strand.
GACTTAGCGGTTAGCACATGGTTACTAAGTAATATACATTTGATAACCAGACAACAATCACAGTAACGATGTTACAGGCTTGATCACATTTTCCAGATCAGCCAGACAGAGATACGTATCGTGCGTCTCGTTTGAGTATTTTTTCAAATCTAACGTGGAGAAAAGGCAATTGGAGCACCTAATAAGAAGTGATTTCTATCTCTTTTAGATATTCGCGACACCAGAGTGCCCGTACCTCGGAGTAAAGGAAGTAGGGAGTCTTTTCATATTTTTTCATACAAATACCTTGGAAAAAATTTCATGCATTATCTCACACGTGCGCGGTATAAACGAGTGTACATACTGAACCACGGCGAACTGAAGTTCTTCTTTGTCTGTTGTCCGTTGGTTGACTTGGGTAAAAACGTTAGAACTACAAAAAAAATGTCATTTACCAACTGTACTAGGATTACGTTTCTGCCTCTTTATTTAGACTTTAACCCTTTATATTATACTAACCCTTATGCATACCACTTTTTTATTTACTTATTTCATAGAACATCAACATAATGTGCAAATTTTTGAACAACAATTATAATAGACATAAAATAGTATAAAGGCATAGTGTCAGTACAATTATTGGTGTAGATCGTGGACACTTGACATAATTATAAAATATATTTTAAATTTCAAAAATAATTTCGCATAATCTAATAGAATTTTCAGATTTCGCAAGATCAAAACATCTAGTACCTCTCTTCTTAACTGGGACGAATTGAATCATTGTAAATAGTGATTACCTGTGTAAATAAATTGTATATCATGAACAATTTTAGTATTATCTAGCTAGAAATCAGTTGTTCAACGTCCTTCAAACTACCAACAACGTCCTGTATTACTTAATTTGACAGATTGGTGTTCACTAACGCCTCCGGAGATTGAGCGCTTCTAATATTATATAATCTGATATGACAAGCAAATAATAATTCACTTCGGCGCGCATTCAAATCCGGCTCATACAATTTTATTGTGTAAATATGAATGAGGTAAGCTTCCAAATTTAAAATAGTGTCATTTTTCTTATCTGCTACTAATAGAGTTCGACAATCGAGATCAGTACCTATTGTTGCTGTTGACGATTTTATTGTGGATTTGCAAAATTTCGTATCCCTCCCATTAATTCGCCTAACTTAACTTTAATTTGTATTAAATAAATAAATATCTTGAACATCTTAACACACGATCCTTTGTTCTCAAAGTAGATGATGTCTGTGTTATGGATTTAGTTGTTAGTGATTTACTTGGATATAGTGGTCTAACGGTCTCTATTTCAAAATACATATAATATTCACAATATGGTCGCCGCTAATCACTATTTGAACCATCCACTAGAATACTTTAGATGTTTAATAATTTGAATGTGTCAGTTCACTGATTACCCAAGCGTAACAGAGTTTCCTCGGCATTAAACCAACGCTTTAATATAACTATTATATATAGGCTTGTACACCCATACTCATTTATCAGATTGTTCGTATCTGACATCGTCAACGACCCTATTAACGGGATTTAAACGCAAATCACAAGCAGTGTGCAAAACATTGTAATTTGATTCGCAATTGGGAACAACTAGGAATGTCCTGACATGGTATCACCATCTGAGTTCATTTCAATTGAATCAAATTGTCGGCATTATTGTTAGACGAATTAATTCAATTTAACTTGTCTGTTACAATCTGTGGAATGGCCAGAATTTCAGATTTCATTCTTGATTCTTGATGATTGACATGAATTCTTAAAAAGGTTTTTGATCTTTACGAAGAAATTATTGTATAAATAATGAAATGAATGAATAAACAAGCAAATGAACTAACACATCGGACCAATAAATGAAGAAATGAATGACTAAATAAATTGAGGAATAAAGATAATGATCGAGTAAGCAAAAGAAAGAGAAATTAAGTATGTAAATGAGTGAACGAATGAATGATAACATTATGGAGCGAATGAATACACTAATGAAATCTTAATTCAAATGCTAATTAAAAAAAATAATTTTCAGTTTTGTTTAAATCCTATAGCTATATTCAATCAGTGCTTTTGAATGAAGCATTGAGGTCTGTCAGCAATGACTTTTAATATTTCGTGGTTGCCGTGACATAAGCGTAAGGTTTCATTGCACGCCTCACGTCATGTGTACGGATTGTGCTTTGGTTAGAATTATTTGATTCAAGTAAGCTACTTACTAAAAAACGAAACTAAAAAATAATATCGTGATATCACGCCTGTAATTCTCGATGAGGTAGGCAGAGGCGTGTAATACACTCTCACGTTTCACCAGTTACGAAAAAATTAAAACAAAACAAACGAAACTATAGGCGACTAAACTAAATTACGTAAGATACGGAAAAGCGGATGACAGATCGTATGGTAAGTGTTGGAATTACGCGCGAAATGACGGATAAAAGTAGCTGACGTCATAGGCTGGCGTGTCAGTATCAATAAATACAAGTGTGTCTAGCTGTCAGACATTTGGCGGCGACGCCATGTTTGTTCGAATTTACCGATGACAAATGCTATCGACAGTTCGACAGTCTTTCGCTTGTGAGATCACGTTTTATTTAGTTAGGGATACCACGAACTATATACGGAGTGTTCACAATTCGATATTTTTACATAAGCATATTAACTTATTACATCTGTGTTATGTCTGTAAAGTTGTAGCCGGAGTCCACACAATTATACCTACCCGAAAAGTTGTAAGATCTCATGTTCCGTCTGCTTGCCCATAACATAACACAGAATTTTTACCATTAGATCACCATTTGGAACTAAAGTTCAAGTTATATCACTACTGTTTTCACAGGTCGTATTCTGTAAAAATGTTTAATTTACGAAAATGTGTGCTACATATTTTGCATTCGGTATTGTCTGCTTACCGCGCAGTGGACCTGGATTGACGTTATAACAATAGCGTTTATAGAATTCCGTATAAATCGAACTGCTTAGCATCCTAATACTTCAGTAGCTACTCGAAATTGCATTAATATAGATAAAATGGCTTGCATTTTAAGCTTAAAATTACAGTTTCCAACGTGTTTACTTTAATCATTAGTACCTATAATTAAGTTCTACCTAACAGGTAGAACACTGTTGAGTGTGTCACCAGTACCTATTACTATAAAGATTCGTCACTCTAATCATACATACATTTGATCATACTTATAATATCATTTGCAACCAACACGACCAACCAGGCAGCTAAACTAAAAATATAAATAAATAAAACAACAATAAAATATAAATATGTATGAAAATATCTATATGTATACATAGATATTGCTGCCTTAATACTTCCATACACATACATAAAACAAATAAGTTAATTAATGTGTTGCATTAGTCAGAGAAGCTAAAATGTAAATGTCATTCAGCAAAGAAGCTAACCTAGACAGCGTATCTACTCGTATATGCGTGGTTATCTTTTACGTCCAAGAATCTTAAAGGTTTTTGAGTCGATTCAGTAATCTTTTTATTTTACCAAGACGGACAACATCAATACCCTAAAAAAATTGTATAAAATTATATATTGTGACGTATAAAAGTACATTGTTATTAAATAGAACTATAAAACGATTGGATTCAGCTGTCAGAGTAGCTGGTAGCGCCACCTACAGTTGACGGTAAACATGTTAGAATGGATAATGGGAAATACGTTTTTATCTATGATATATCTAAGATATAAAATTGTTATATATCTATCTAAGATATCTATCTGCGATAAATTTTTTGATAAAGTAATGAAGATATCCAGGTGTAAAACCTAGCTATAAACAAAATTTCAAAACCGTACGTACCATGTAAATGAAATATCAATTATGATAAATCATGTAGTCTTTCCGTCCGTCCATCATACAAAATTTATAAACGATGGTAATAATTAAAACGTTCCTTTGGAATTCAATTTGCAATTTCAAATAGCACAATCCGATTGGTCTGTTTCGTAATGCGGCGTCCAATCGCTGATTTACGATTGGCTGATGCTTTTAATGAATTATTTAATGGTTCCGACTTTGTCGAGGTCGATTTGTAATGCAGTTGTAAATTTTGATAAATACATCATTGAATCATAATGATTTTAATAAATTGCTGTTTTAGTGGCTTTGCGTTTTTGATTAAGTGCTATGTGGGCGCCATATTGTTTTTTACTTATAATAATAGGTATGTATATGATTGAAAGTGTCTACGTACCTTCTTAAAACGATCGATTTTGCGTAAGATATAGATCGATGGATGGACACAATATTGTGGTCTTAATAAAACCTACCTAGTAACACACTAGCGAGCATACAATTAATATTATACTAAGGTATATGTAAGATTTTATACTTGAATTCCAGTCGTCTTCAAGTCTTGATATGTTTACTTTTTCCGCATGTACATAAGCACGCGTTATATCATTTTTTTTCGTATTATATCCAATATTAGTTTAAAAGTTACACATGTAACCGTAGCCTGTAGTATAATTACAGAAGTCTATGCATTTCTATCTAAATGCTTTACCTGCAAGGGTGTTACAACTTTATTGTAACACGCTCCATTCATGATAATTTGAGCCAACGAACCTCAACTGCCGCAACTTTCTTAATACACCGCTTGTAAAACAACATCTGTATTTCATTCGGACAGTAATTAAAGCACCTTATCATAATTGAATCAATGTTATTTAGGGAGCAAGTGGTCCTAGCTGCTATCAGTACAAGCTATGTTTAACATGTATCACTCAGCTCAGCTGATAGGACAGATCGGGTCCTATCCGAATGCTATCTTGCTGATTGGCACAGTACAGACTGGCTACAGCACAGAGAAAACGAGTAGGTACATATTATATATCGTAGGTGTAATATAATTACTTCTCATATTTTTTGACAGTTTAAGTAAGACGTCTTATGTTTGGTATTAGAGTCGGAAAAATTACTATTGTGTTTTTCTAACTTACAATTCCCAGTAGGAGCACGGAGGATTGACTTTTGCTCGATGTACGGCAACAGACTCACCACCCACATGGGACGAAAAGCATAGATAGTGAAAATTGGGTCATATACTCCTCTGCCTGGCCATTCCGAGAAATACAGGTTTAATATTATATTATTTAAAGAAGTTTCAAAGTAAAGGAGTACGATTTAATAGTTAAGCGACGTATTTTATATTGTTTTACGAACAATGTTCCTTTGTTATTATATGGTTGCACCATATCCTCTAGGTATGGGTTAGGCAGAACACCGAGTGCTAAATATATATATCCTCATAGATCGTGTTTTTTTACATTCATCGCTGTATTTATACACACGAGTCAGTTTGTGAGACGTCCGACTCTCCATCGGTGAGCAGATGTACTCGTAACACTGAATTGCTGAGTGTCCCTTTATAAACCTTTGTACCATCTCTTGCTTGTACTATTTATAACCAATATATCAGTAATAAACCAAATACAAAATTTCCCCGTAAGCCGATATTACCAATATAAAATTACATTATAAAAATTCCCAGACCAACGTCAGTCGCGAACTTCAGTCGTTTTATCTTAATAGAAGCTATAAACTATTCTTGTTAATATTAAGCGTGTCGTATAATTTATTGTGTCTATTACTGCAAATAAGTGTTTATCGAATGTTGAGATAATGTTTTTTTTTCAAATTCAAATTCAAATAAATTATGAGCACTTTTGGGGTCTCACTGTTGGAAAAGGGTGTCCTCTTAGAATAAAATAGTAAGTACCTATGTAGTAATTTTTATAAAGTGTACACTTACAAATGCACATGTGCTTGATAACTCCCATTTTTTTTTCTATAGGTACATTTATTTTTCATAAATAATTCTGAAGAAAGCAACATATGTAGTTACATAGACTTAAGATTAATGTTTATCTCTAAAATATCATTCAAAGGCCCAGGAGTGAGGGATTCAGACCTATAAGTTGATGCGGAAACAGGTCTTCAATTTAAATATGTATATCTACTCGGCCTGAATTGAAATCGATTCTATACCATTTTCGTTAGCAGAAGGCTACTTACCAGTGTACTAGCGGATCAGTCTATAATAACTTCTTAATATTAGTTAGATAACACAATTATAGTTTTTCTGCCTAAACCTGCCTCGTTGTACAAGTGGTTGTAAACATGACGGTCGATCAAGAAGTTCTAGTTTAAAATTCAGACTTAGTTTTTCTAGAAATTTCTAGTAGTTACTCAGAATCTGAATGTGCATAAAGTATAGCAATAGGGTAACCCCTTATTCCATAGTGGGACGTAAACGTAACTGGTGAAAGTTGGAAGTCTACTACACTTCTCTGTCTATTTCTTCACAGATTACGGGCGATGCTATATTCACATTTTCTATTATCGCTACTATTATTTTAATTCCGTTGTTCACGTCATTCATACAGCTACTCTACACACTTGTCTGATTCAGATCGTCAGGTAAATGTGCATTTGATTGCTCGAATTCATAAATATTCATAAAATTGTAGGTAAATGGCGAACTGTTTCCCAAATAACCACTTAAGGTGGCTTAACACGTTCCAAATTGCATTATTTTCTAACCGATTATTAGCGCGAATTATACAAGTGTGAATAATTGGATTAATACAGTATAATATATATGTATAACTGGTGTAAACACAGCGGCGACGTAGTTACGTATTAATTTAACTTGTTTGAAAACATTCGGGTCATAATTGCTCACTTACGAAACATCTGATCCATGTTAATATTCATCGGCACTAGATCGACATCTATTTCTATTGAGATTAAGAATTTTTAAAACCATACATAGCATAGCATTAAAACCATAACATAGAATTAAAACTATAGAATTGGCAGTTTGTACACGTCTTAAAGGATACAGAACACCAAGTTGCATTTTCGCGATTTAAAAACCTACTTCCAACGCAGATAATACATATATGTACATATGATAATACCCCACTAACGAAGAGGATCTCTAATCCCACATCCTCGTAACAGGATTCAAGGGACAATCCCATTTCCCACGACGATAAATAATAGAATCCATACAATATATTGCACTGTTCTGTTGAGCCCGCTCTCGTAAACATGTCTTCGAGGTACACGCTAGGTATTTGCATAAACCATAAGCCGTAAGCCATAAGCCCTCGCAATCCTGTGTTCCTGGTGTATTTGCAGAACCGCGCGACATTAAGTTGGACTAAGGAGATATAAACAGATATTTAAAGATAAATAGACGTTCAGAAGTGCCGCTCCTCGTGATAAGGAAATGAGAATTATGTACCCACATACTCACTATCACTTTTACAATTGTAAAAGTAATACAATTGTAATACAATAAATACAATTGTAATACAAGTGTAATACAATTGTATTGTAATAAGAGATTGTTTTGTTTTAAAAATTATGTAATTATTATTTGTCGTTGCTGTTGTCTTGTCCGTATATCTATGAATGCACCAGAGACCGAGGGAGAGAGTGTAACTGACATCAGCAGTTATAATTCTACAGACCTGCTGGAGTCGTCTGCAGATGTTGATGGCTGACAGTGGCCACGTGGCTATGCCATGCTCGTTGGCGACTCTACACTGAAATGAGGAGCACTTGACAGAAGCAAAGGGAAAAAGGATTTTGTTGAAATGAAAGAGTTAAAAGGCATTTTAATTAGGTAACGTACCGAAGCATTTCCATCCAAGCGCTGTTTTATTGTAGATGAAAGCCAGAATATATCCAAGTTGTTCTGAAATGGATTTGTAAAGATGTTCCGTAGTCTTCTACCGCTAGCTAAAGGCCATAACAAGCACTACTTATGAAGTGACTTGCGGCTGTTCCAGAAATAAAGTCCGTCTAAATTGTCATCATCATTATCTAATCACTTAGCTGCTGTACTAGACACGGGTTTCCTCTCGGAATCCGAGGGTTAAAAATAACCTTAACCCTTTCATTCTGTGAGTAGACGATAGAGTTTGTCGCTGGCCAAAAGCAGCTCGGTAGACTTTGCACGCCCTAGTAAAAGTCGCCAAAAATTTTGAAGCGTGCAAGTCTCCTCACGATGTTTTCCTTCACAAATACATCAAGTGATTAATTTTTTGGTTTGAAATAGTTTTAATAGAAAAAGAGGTGCGCCAAGTTTTGAACCCAGCGTTACTGGCGTGGGAAGCAAATGAGAACAATCAAAGCTTAATTTGATATATCAGAGCACGACGTACCCAATGAAGTTATACTAACACGCTTAGATGAATGTTATTATAGTGCATAATATCTAGACATATTAATTATCGTTTAACAATCCATTTAACGCACAGGTATAGCATGTTTTTGTACTATCATAGCAGGCGACAAGGTAATTTGAATTTTATTGCCGTAATTATAAAGGCTATTCAATTAATGTATCTTGTGGCGCCTCGCTCGCATGCCTCATTGATTTCATTTGTCGTGATGTCTTATTACGGACGTTAAGCTAGTAAAGATATTTGTACTGTGGTATTTCAGCTTCAGCTTCGGGAACAGGGTTAAATGCTCTGCTCGTCGACGGCCAGGAAAGAAGGTAGTGCGAGATTTTTGCTCAGCGATTTTCAATCGCATGCTTTGCTTGCCGATTGTGGTTAAAAAATCACTTTGAGAATACGCAGGCACTTTTAAAGAACGGCTATGTGCAGCAGTGAGTTAGGCGAAGCTGATGATGACGATGGTAGCTTCAAATTCACCATCGCGGTCTCCATTGAAAGATTTACCGACAAACATGAATGATAGCTAATTGTGATTCATATATAAAAAGATTTAACAAATATCTCCTTAATTCAATTCAATTCTAAAGAATCGAAGCACAAGTTGTCGAGCCAGACCAACTAGCAGTTGACGAGTTAATTCAATTAGTCCACGACGCGACTCCGTTCGAATGCTATCTCAAGAGATAGTGCTGTCTGACTGACTGTGAGAACTGTTCTAGTGTCTAGTTAGGTAGAGGAACGGACGTTATCAAATGTACCTTGTGTGTTACATTCTAATCAGTCGGGGTCTCGCAAGGAGCAGTTCTAAGTATGATTTCAAAGATTTCACTACACACTCGTTGATAAATTTAATGTGCCATTGTGTCAACATTTCATAAAAGGTTAACTTCATCACTATTATCAACATCATTATCATCATCATCATCAACATCATTATCATCATCATCAACATCATCATCAACATCATTATCATCAACATCATTTTCATCAATATCATCATCATCAATCTTTCTATTCTTGCACTGGTGAACACGTGTTATACAAGTCTACACATTTTTAAGGTTTTGCTAAGTCTGTAAGCCCGCTTTCGTTGGTGGGACAGATAATAACTTTAATCGTTCTCATATCAATACCAGCGTGACGCAGTGCACCAACAGGAGGATCGGTGATGATGTTGTTGATACATGGAACATAGGTAGCGATGTATGTACCATGTTAACACGTTACGTTTGTTGATAATAATAATATCTTGGGCCATCTCCACATTTGATCCTACACTAAACATCAAGAGAGTTTGTATTATGGTAACCAGGTGCCTGATAAATACGTATCTTAGTAGAAATATAGGTATACCTACTTATGTATTTTTTTTCTTCTTTCTTTTCTTTTTTTTCCTTTCTATATAATTATAATAATTACGATTCTCACTAATTTGTAAGTTTTGACAAATATAATAGTTGTAAAGTTTCTTTGTAGGCAAGATGTAAATAATAATTTTCAAACTGGTTTCAATTCCATAAAAGAACCTCCGAAGGCCAGCGTGGAACCCATAAAAGCATTCCTCATATTCCATGAACCATTATGGCCCTGCATATTATAATAAGTTAATCAATTTTACAGACAGCGGACAGTGTATACAATAAATAATTGCATTAGAATCATTAATAAAACTCGTCAAGTTAATAATGGCGCCAGGACCTAATAGACTACGACAGATCCTATTGGCTGATAGAGAATTAAATTAACAACGTACGTATTCAATTATTAACAAGTATGATACAGAAATCTTAGCAATGTTACGTTTATGTCGCATTTGATGTTAAAGCTTAGGAGCATGTCGAAGCGTCTAGTCTAGAACTTTCGGTAGTCTCCCGCCATTATTTACGTAATACTTATTATTACACATTAATCTTAAGTTTTATGTTACAATAAACTTATCTTTTGAAATGAGTAATTTTTCTATCCATTAATTTGTATACCTGTATAATAGATGTGTTTCGCAGTAATTTTCATTTATTTAAAGGTTATTTTTGTTTTTTTACGGAACACCACGCTTGTAATACTCAAAGAGGTAGGCTAAATAGTTTAGTACACTCCCACGTTTTGCCAGTTACGCTTATGTCCCACTAGGATTTTATTTACACACTAGGAGCCTACGGTACGGAATAGGTGGTGAACGAAATCCCTTACAGAATCCGGTACAGACTTCCGAGCTACTTCTATTTTCGAAACGGAGTACAAGTCTTCCAGTACTAACATATCATTTGGTTGGTACGTTTGTCTCCCTAAAACAACTCACTCAACAGTCCTGTGACATATTAAACGTCTCAATTGCAATGTCTCGTGAACGTTGAATGTTAATGCCGCTGAAATTTATTTTATCACCACTGAATAAATTAATAACACTAAAATACAATAGCGGGTATAAATTAAATTTAACTGAACACACTTCGGTACATTATTTGCATAGCTATGCTGTAATCATAATGCTCTGTTAAACGATATATCTGGGTGGTTATATTGATAAAGCAACGGGGATATTATGGAAATGCCTTAGTTTTGTGAATTACTGCAACTCCCTCTGTTTGACATGAACATACTGACATATGAGCACGTGTCGTGGTTCTGACGTATGGAGCCCTCATCATCATCATCATCATAATCAGCCTATTTCCGTTCACTGCTAGACATAGACCTTTCCAATAGCGCGCCACTGAGCTCGATCTTCAGCTCTTTGCATCCAACCGCTGGCATACTGCTGAAGTACTGCTTAACATTTTTCCCATTCATCTTGTATTAGATTTTTAGATTATATTTGATGTGAAAAAGTACTCTAATGTATTGTTATTACGTAACGTAACTTCACGCCTGTAATCCCCGAAGAGGTAGGCAGAGGAATGCAGAACACTCCCACGTGTCACCGG
>DWTO01002408.1:0-14047 GCA_018244755.1 Jemadia pseudognetus
TCTGGGTGGGAATCGAACCCACGACCCCCGGCGCAATCGTCAGGTTAGCTAACCACTGCACCAACGGGCCAGTCACAATTGTTTTATGTTCTTTCTTATTTCTTACTCTAAGGTTAACAGCAAAATGATTCATAGAACAAACCGTAACGATGCCACTCTAAATAGAGAATAAAAATTTTCATATTCGAAATTACAGAAGCTTTTAAATTATTTCTCGAGCCGACGAAGGCAAATATTTGTTGAGCTTTAGTTTTAGAGCAAACAATAAGCAATGTTAAACGTTAACCAGAACCGTTGGCGCTGTATATACACTAAATATAAAAAGGAAAGGTAATGGCCTCTCGAGAAAATAAATTCCAATTTAGCGTGGAAGGAAATTGCTTGTATAATTTCTTTGAACAATTGTATTGGGAACGCTTTCTTGATTGATTTCGAAATTGTTTTAATGTTACTCGAGATGCTTTAGAACTAATTAAAATTTAGCAAGCTTGTTTTTAATGTCGTAGATTTTAGAATTTTGGGCTATTTTTTAAGTTACTTAACCATAATTTTTCTATAGATCATTTCTATAAATGTTAGTGTTGTTTAGTTACGATTTCGAAAATATTTAATTTTAAATCACAATCATTTTCTATTTTTTTTTCTTTTGATTTGCTTTTCTTCTTTTGATTCGCTTTAATTTTAAGATACGGCCATTAAATACTAGTAGAGGAAAAAAATGCTTCATTGAAAACCATTGAAAATTTGTATTTTGTAGTAAGTCCTTTTAACAGGTTTCTTACTGCCTGCCTCTCTGGACCTTTTGGTTAAAAGTGCGATTGGCGACCAAGAGATGCATGGTTCAAACCCGGGTTGAGCACTATTGGATTAATCTAACGTGGATTTACTAGTTTCGGCTCGGGGTTTAGATTTGTTTCCGGAGTATGGCAATATAATCAACACCTATCTCATAGTGGGCCAGAAACGTAACTGAAGAAACGTGGGTGTGTACTATACTCCTCTGCCTACTTCTTCCGAGATTACAGGCATGATGTTACGTTTACTGGTTTTTTTAAAGGACAACGGCAATAACTTCCGTGGAAATTACGTTAAAAGCGGAACTCGGTCATGTGAGGCTGAGCACAGATAATAGCGAGACAAGAGTGCTATGAAAATGAAAAGCTAAAAGAGGGGCAGAGAGTTGTACATTGTAATCTCCGGAATTGGGCCGGCGCTCGCGATGTGTGCCAGCAATCATACAAGTGATTGTGGGCCTTTGTTACTGCGGGCCGAAGTACCTCATCTGCACCTTGATTGTCGGAGGGATGAAATGAGTCTAAATGTACTTGATCGTGGAGATTTTGCGCATTGTTTTCCTGAGCAAAAAGCAATCCCGATATTGAAGCGAACTTGTGCGATCGAAAATATTTGCATCATGGAATATGGAAAGCAATGGAGATGTACACAATGGAATACGAGCATCATAAAAAGTAATATTTTTTAGTAAGAATGCAACATTTAGAAAAATAGTCCTAACCAGTCAGTATTGGTCGCGATATTATATGTACTTCGAGCCGTTAAAACAAGCTGAATCTTGAAGAAAACATCAGTAGAATTTGAATGTCTGTCATATTATGGAAAAATAAATTCAAAATGTCGCGGCCGGCTGGAATGTTACTCGTACCTAAAAGGTTCGTGCTGACCGAAATTAACATAAGCCTACTTTTTGTGGAGTCTTTCATAAGTACACGCTTTTCCAAGGAGAACATTTAATGTGACGTTTATATTTTGAATAAACAAAAATGCCTTTTAATATTAACGGTTATGATATTTTACTTTACTGAGCTTGCATAATTGTCTCCAAGGCCTATGGTATTGTAAAATATGCTGTCTGTCTCGGTCTGACATGCCTCTTAGGAAATCTTAGCCGTACACAGATCGACTTACAGGTAATGACGTGAAACATCTCGCATATAAAGTTTCTAAGTTGATCAAGTTACTTTTGTTTTAGTACTAAGACAAATCGACTGTGTACATGTACTTGTGTAGGACTTGTGAAAGAGTTTATATTAATTCAGGCTTTGAATGAAATGAGTTAGTGTTCAGTCAAGCGCTCAGTGTATTCAGGGCGACTGCTGTAAGACAATTATCGACATTAACTATAAATTATCGACATTATCTTCTCTAATGTATTCATCGTCATCCGCACAACTGCTTGCAGCTATATTGATTACTGTATTGTAGCATTTTCTCCATCCCATGATATCCTTTAAACACAAAAGTTTTAAACTTGAACCTCAACATGGAAGGACAAAATGTCTTTACCGGCACAATCCTGTCACATCCCCGAACAGTAGAATATGTGTAGTGGTAGTATCCACCGCCGTTCGCGCAGCTGCCCATGGACACCACCCACTTGGGGTCCGGCATCAGGTCGTACATTTTGCGCAGGACCGGCGCCATCTTGTTGGTGACCGTCCCGGCGACGATGATCACGTCGGTCTGACGGGGTGTTCCCCGAAACACCATGCCGAAGCGATCCATGTCGTACCTGAAATAGTTTTTAATGATGTTCATTATTTATTTAAAAAATGATTTATCATATTATTTTATAAGGTCTTTGTTTTTGACAACTTCGTAAGTTAGGAATTTATTCCTACGTACTTCTTAAACTTTAAGCGAAAAATACAGGAGAACAGGACAATATCAACATCATCTATAACATTTCATCTTTCATGCAAAGATAAGCATTATTTGAGTTAAATTAGTACAACTTTAATTATTATTAATTTAAATTAATTATTGGATGAACCAGTGAAAACATCCGATCCCCAACCGCAATTGCACAACACAAAATGTAGCCGTGTAACCTTTGCCGTTCGCAAAGTGCCAATCATTCCTTCACGATTAACTTCGAACAAAGCGTGTCCGTTGTTAATTTCGAACGGAATTGACGTACGCCTTTTAGATAATAACGTGTCTCCACCTAAGACTTGTTTTTCTCTTTTTCATGTTAGTTTTTTTAAATTGGCTTTTTAGCGAAATTTCGTGCTGCGAAACTTCGTTTGCTTTGCTTTACAGTGTATGCTTCAGTTATGTATGTTTTTATTGTTAACCCTTACTCTTTTCAATTCCATAAGTTTTAGTTCAATATTTCGTTAGTCGTTCGGTTTATATACATTCTCTAAGAAATGAGTGTGTAGAGGTGAAGTTTAAAGTTTGACGTTTCTTTGCGCTTGAAGGCTATGCTTACGGATGCTTACATAAACAGGAAATCAATCGGGCAGGGCTTACATATTCGCATCAGAACCGACCGCATGCCTTATGTTGAGTGCATGATCGTTGCTGCGTTATCTAAGCCGTCATTTTTTATTTAAATTTAAGCCGTTATTTAAATCTAAGTCGTTATTTTTTATTTAAATTTGAAAACAGATTGACAATTCAAAAGTAAGAGATCGTCGGTTATCTAATGGTCTTTCACGGATTAAAGGTCTTTGCAACAACCGATGAATTAACTGCAAATGTCTCTTGAGTGGAAGTCTCGGTCTCTTTGTTGGAAGATTTTGAGTTAATTTTGGAAACATCTATTACTATTACAGAAACACACTGTCCACGTGACGTCCACGTCCACGTCCACGTAACGAATCGATGCCTTTTGGAAAACTTATGTTAGTCTACGAACCTGGGTGCTGCATAGTGCATCATCTCAAGAGCGCAGCACGCGAGTCCAAACGTGAGAGGCCAGAGGGAGTTTTTTCGGCCCCAGTTGAGAATATCGTCAGCTCGTGCCACCACCCATTCGGCTTTCGACTGCGAAAAAAATGGTATTCTAAAAAAGTTTTCTTTAACCTTATCAGATTCGAATTTAAAAGTAATCCCACCCATTTCAATAAGAGATTTAGTACATGAAGCGCTTATTTTGATATAAAAAACCTTACAAAATTTTGATACATAAATTACCATAACAAATTTATGTGCTGCCAATTTTCAGCCTTAATCGCTGTTGTTTATAAAATTTTAAATGAAATTTGCGTGATAACTGCGCAAATCGAGTCGGCTGGGTGGGTGTGGTTAAGATAACCGGCTTAAACCGCAGATAGCTTCGTGAGCCTAATATCGTCGCAAATTACATTCCGAATAAATTTGCATCTTCTCGAGGAAGAACCTCACGAATCGACAACGAATTGTGGCCCTTCGTAGTAATAAGGCTTACTGCCCACGTAGCGTTTATAAAACTTACCTCTGAGTTGTAATATGAGCGAATGAATTATTTATTTAGTTTCTAGTTCATTTACCCTTCGAAACTGAAAACTCTTAGATCAGGTTGTTTCATGCCGCCGCTCTAGTGTGTCAAGTTTTTAAAGTTCGTTTTAAGTTATTAGATAAAAGTGTCTTCTTATAATAAAGAGGATGTCATACATAACCTTGAATACAATTTTAACTGAAATTGGACTTTCAAGTTCATTGAAATGTATTTTTGTTGACTCTTAATTTGTCAACGACGCTTAAAAATATTTATGACAATAGAATATATGTAAAGGAAATTGAAACGTTTCAAATAATAAAAGGATCTTCCTCCTCATTTCCACCTTTCCCTTACCTTGACGTCTGTTCGTTTAATGGCGACCAATTATTCGTTTGTTTTAACAGTATTATTATTATAATCATCATTAGAATAATTTTGTCTGTCTGTCAGGATAGAAAGGGTTAACGGCAAAACATACAGCGCTGAATGAGGGCAGATTGGCTGATTTAATTCTAGAACATTCCTTAGAATATCAATGCGAGTATAGGTTCCCTCGCGTCGTTTTCCTTTAATATTATAGCGAGTAATGCGAAATATAAACAAGTAACTTCGTAAAGTAAAAGTTGCCTTCCAGGGATTCGTTCATTCATTCAATCATTCACTTTAAACAGTGGGTATGTTTGTTTATCTATGGGGATGTTAAGCACTCGAGCGTATTCGAAGTTAACATTGTAAATGAAATTGAAAGATGAAAGGTTAACACATATGGTACCTACTCGTACAAAAATAATTTAACTACACAAAGTAAAAAACGTGAAAGTTGGAAAAGAGGCAGCGGTGCCGTTTGTATAATTTTAAAGGCGAATCATCACCAGCACCCGCCTCGAAATCGAAATGCGATGAATAAGTTAAATTTTCCATTAAATTACACTTTCCTGTGTGCGGCGATTGAAAACGCCGGGTGGCTAATTGACATTTTAATTAAATGCTTTCGAGTTACAAAGATCAGAATGGAAACAGTTTTTTATTTAATTAAATAAGATTTGAATATGTTTAAAAGCCTGCATGTCGTGTTTATGCTTACAATAAATAAATTTGAATGCTGATTGCTTCGTTGGTCATGTTGGTTGCAAGCGTCACTGCTGGTCGGGAGGCCCTAGGTTCAAACCCCGGGTCGGACTACTACTGGATATTTCTAATTTTAATTTTCAAGCAATGGGACGGAGTCTGGAAATGTACCCGGGGTAATGGCAATAGGCTCACCACCTATTCCATATTGGGAACTAAACGTAACAGATTAAACGCGGGAATGTACTACATTCTTCTGCCTACTTCTACGGGCATTACAGGCGTGATTTTACGTTACGCAATCTTAATTCCAGCGTCAGCTATCTTTATTTATTATACCACTCAATCAGTACGAGAATGTCCTTTCAGGTTCTCAAACACACCAGCCGAGCATGCTCTCGATTATAAATGATCCTTCAGGCTGCTGTATATCTATCCCAGGATACATTAATCGTTACATTACATCTGTGGAGGTAATGTTACCTTTCGAGTAGCAGAACACCCGGAAAAGCGAGGAGGGATGGCGATTAAATACGACACGTGTCTAATGTAGCAGAAACGGTATATGTTCCATTCTACTCGTGTGTTTGTTCGCTCCAGATCGATTCAGTGATGCGAGAAATGAAACACCTTGATAACTTGCTGCCCCAATAATTCACCTGAAGCTGTCATCAAAGGATCAAGGTTTATTTAGTCCACGTCATCAGGTTTAAATGGATATTCGTTTATCTTTTCGTACTGTTGGATTGCAGCTTCACAGTCCTCCAGACTGGTTTTATTTTCAGAAATGAATGTACGCTTAGTCTCTCGTAGCTCCCATTAAAATTCACCGCTTAGTGCGACATTAATCGTGTCTCGTGCCATTTTTACAGAAATCTAGCTCCCATTTTTTTCCCTTGCAACGAAACCGTTTGTTCTTGTGAGGCACGTTTCGAGTATCTTTTCATTCGAGAATGAATAATGTCCACGCGTTCAGCTGTTGTTTGTCTACCGTTGTCTACGTCGTCGCGAACGTTACTGTATACCTCGTTTAAAATAACGATGGCGAGAATGAATTGTATTTTGCAATTTGAAACGAAATTCGCATGAGCGAAATTGTTGGATTAATGTCGCAATTCATGTATTTTTGTCCTTCTAGAATCTTCTCCTGAGACGCAGTGTCATTACACTTCTCCGTCGAGTAAAACGTGTGTTCATTGTGATCTTTTTTAATACGATTCTCAACAGTTAGCATCGGTTGATAAACTTAAAAGATAATTCTATAACATTATAATCCTACAGATATTAAAGGATTTTGTGTGAATAAATATTAAGCAATATTTTTCAAATGTTAAGTAATTCGAATCGATATTTAAACATTTATAATTTCTTAAATATCTATTTTAAGCTTTTGAGTCAATACAAAGACATGATATAATATTATTCATTGTCGGATTCTCAGTTCTTCTTCCGCGCACTTGTTTCAAATCGATTCTAAACTTGAATCACGAGATTGACTTCCCATACTTACATCTAACTTTTACATCCACCTACTATTCATTATTATTTCCAGAACTTATCCCGAAGATATTAACCGATCGTCCTTGTTCGTCCCCAAATATTGACCTCCGAGGGTGCTCGCTACTCTTATCCCTCAGAGACCCCAATCTTGTTCGCACGGCTATACACGAAATATTGGAATTTCCTCCATTTCCCCTACGTAATTGGATTCGAGTAGAGTTGTTTCGCTGGTAGCGTTTATTTGCTCCTTAACCTTGTTTCTGACTTCCTAATATGCTTGAGTTGTTCGAAAGACGAGAGTTTTGAAAATGTTTTATTTTGTACCGTATACATTGACGCTCCTGTTTCACATAATTTCCATCGGTTTCATGGTCCTGCCAAATTTCTTTCGCCGTTTCTACCATTTTCATTCTTTACATATACTAGTCAATTGACGACACTCTTATGCTGTTCTTATTATCCCTTGTAGAATTTTTAAGTCGCTTGTATACTTTTATTGTTTTGTTTAACTTTGGTCCCATATAATCTTATTTATGATCAAATTCTTCTTAATTTAATCAAATTGATGTCTATAATGTCGATATCGGAATGCCTTGAACTGTTTTAATAACCCGTCTGTATTGTATTAACATCCGATTCAAACATCCGTACAGGATATTGTGTTAGATTTGTATAGGTGAACGTAGAGAAATAAGACGAATTTATTTAAAACAGTCTTGCCATGCCGTTAGGCTTCTGTATTTTCCAACAGATGAATTACTCTGCAATATCCGGTCTAGTCTCGAGACGTATTACAGCTAGAGCGATGACATTATTTTCTTGCAGCGAAGAAAACAAGAAACGAATTTTTTTTCGCTCGTGTTTTTTTCTATTTCATCCTTTTCTTTACAATTGTTGGTGATATCGTGGAATAGACGTATACTATCTTCTAAATAGAGGGGATTAAAATAATGGCTACACAGCTCCATTCTTTTTTTTGTCTACCAATAAGCTCGTGTTTGACTGCTGTCTCACCTGATGGAAAGTGAGATGCAGCCTTGAATGTAGCACACTTGCCTAGAAAATTGTTACGGGAAAAAAATTTAAACGAATTCTACATCTTAGTAATTCAAATATTTTTTATTCAAAAGCTCTATCATAAAACTAAGCATGTTATAAATGTTCTCAGGAGTAAGTAATTCAAGCGAAACTCTTCCACTAAGGAGCTCACTTCCAATCAGATATATATCCCGTTCAGTAATTCCTGTTTCCGTCCGGTCCGACGCCGGGCTCAGATTGAATACGGAATCCCGGATTACTTGGAAGACACCAGTGCCGCTCGGCGGAGACGCGGGTTAATGCTAAGTTAGTTTTAGTGAGAGAATGCTCTTGGTCCAACCTCAGCTTATGTACTTTGCCGAAAATGTATACTGGCGACTGGAAATGTACGATAAAAGGTTCTGCCTCTAAATGGGTATTACTTTAACGGATTGTTAGGAACTGTACGGATTGTTTTAGTTTGATGAAGTAAAGTAAGGATTGGTGGTGGCGCTCGGGACCGCATTTAGATAAGATTGGACATGTATTTGTGTTTATTACAAACAACCACCCCTTCCAACCTCTCTTGGGGTTTCTTTCCGTCGTCTCTTGAACAAATCAACTTCTTTATTCACCAGTTCTCGACTTTTTTTCCTCTTTATGTAACCAACGCTATTGTTGACAAGAATTTGTCTTCATGCAAAAAGGTGAGACTACGACAAGTTTACCACCAATGTTTTGCACACTCATACTCTGATATGCTGGAAACCTAATGTGACAATAGGATTGTAACAATAAATAGTACCTCATCTGAATTTTAAAATCACAAATGACTGTAATAGCGGGTAGTTTCAGCTCCACTTGACAGACGCGTAAACGGTAACAATGGCGCTAACTATCGTCAAAGTACAAAAGGCGATGTTTCACTAAATTTCTTAACAATACTTTGAATTTAACGAACGTTAAACATCCTACGTAATCATTATTATTTGACGTACGTATACATATATGTATATACGACGTACGTATGTACGTATACATATATAGGAGGCGCTGACTTAACCGTTTAATAAGGTAATCAAAACCTTACTATAACAGAAGTTCCACTGCTCTCGACCATTTTTATAAATGTAATCGTATCAATATCCAGACGTGGGAGTTGTACACGTTCGCGTTTTATTTCGATACGAAATCACATATATCCACTTGTAGGGAATAAAAAATATATAAACATTATATCGAAGCCCGACCGAGCGCTCTAGAATTGCGCTCATAAAACATTTTTCTCTCTCCGTGTCTCCTTATACAAGTCGTTCACAATATGAAACGTTGATATAATTGAAATAAAAAAAAATACGAGAAACGAAATGAAATAGGTACGACACTCGAGTACGCACGCGTGTGTGTGTCGTGTGAGGCTTTCTGTCCATGTATACGTCTGTATTATATTCTTGTTGTTGTCGACTGTTATTATAGTCGATTACATTATAAATATCATTTTTATGATCAACCCTCTTTATAGTTTTACTATTGGACTGTTTTACTGTTGTTGGTTTATGGCCATAGTCTGTAGTAACGATAATTAATGTTTAATGTTAAAAGTGATACAATTTTGTAAAGAAATAGGTACGCGCCAAGAGTCGAGTACAGGTCCGGCGGAAGGCTGATATCAAAACCACTAGGTCATTACATGCCTCTGAGCAACTGATAGATTTAGTTTATGATCTAGGTGACATACGCTGTTTCATTTGCGGTTTAAACTTTCTCTTTGACTATATCTTCGTCAAGAACATTATAAAGTACATGTTTCTGTTACGGGAAATACCAGAGCTTGAGAAAACAAGGAGTATTAAATGCTAAATATATCTATAATCGTAAATATAAGATATAATTTAAATGTATTGTGATTCTACAATCTAATCAAATGGTAAATCAAGTAATGTTTTAATAGAAAGTAAGATGTAAGTAATATCATAATTAAGGCCAGGGCCTAGAACAGCTAATGCTTTAAGATCCAAAAGAGAAAAAAAGCTTAAGCCACACGAATAAGTGTAATACAGTCGCTTTCGAAGAATCATCCTTGTATAGATAAAACGTAACGTGTATAAAGAGTGACGAATGTGGATGAATCACGTCAATTCTGTAAGATTATATATGTCTGTTACTCGATGCTCACTGCGTACGTTGTAAAGGGCCAGGCGTGTTAGTATAATAATAATAATTTAAATGTACTTCATCATTTTATTCCATTGTCTTTTACCTGACCGGGGAAATGGAAGGGCGAGTAAGGTCGCTTGTCCTCGAGTTTGTAAGCTTTGTTGCCGTGGATGGGAACGGGTGGTCTCTTGCGTGCGTCGCTGCACGTCGCCTTGGTGCAGTAACTGCTCGCGCCAACTGACACTGTGCTTTTGAGCGAAGCGCCGTTTTTAATTTGTATGTTTGTGGTAATCATATAAGGTGGTTGAAGTCTAGAACAAAAACATTGTTTATATTCAATGTCAAGTACATAAGATACATGTAACCAAAATGCTAGACAGAATATTTGTGGTATAAATTAATACATTCGGATAAAACTATCGCATTATATATTGTATATTTATAGAATTTCATTTAAATTACTGTATATTAACTCGTTATAGCAGAAACGTTCTCTGCCTAACTTACAAGAGTCCTGGCGTGACAATACATGATGTGAACAAAATTCTAAAATAATTTGTCAAACAAATAACATTGAAACGAAATTTGAAACGCTTTCAATGTAATACATTTTCTTTCACGAAGTGGTATTTTGTATTATACTTTTATGAGTGGGAACATACATAAATATCACCTGAGCATAGTCCCGTTAAAAACGTTTCGCGTTATTGCTAACATTGCTTGTTGCGATGCGAGCTTCCAAATCTTTGTTTTAATATTAAAATTATATTATAAGACAATCGCCTCGTACGCCTCGCGTTCTTGACACATTGACAGATGAAGTATTGACGCACGTTCGGAATTCGAGCTGCGACAAAATATTATTTGCAAAGAATGACATTTTAACCGAGGATTTTATTCGTTTAAAAATTTCTAATTTATTTTCGATAACTGCAATTGATCTTTTTTTTTAAATATAAGTTTATTAAGATGAAATTTATAAATACATATTAGTAATGGGTGTTTAGACATAATTTTCATGTATTTCGATCTGAATGGTTGTCGATTAATCGTACTACGTTTTAAGGCTATTTCTTTGAGTATATTATACCCGCGATTGGAGATTAATAATGAGATATAATTTAACTTTGCTGTATGCTGTAGTGTGCTGTAGCTGTTAGTGTAAGCTGTACACTAAAAGAATGCGACGATAAATAACAGGTGAATGCGATTAAAATGACGTAATTTGTGGTTCCCAAATCACAATCTGTGGTTGTCGAAACCGCTCGAAAATGACTTTTAGATTTTACCAAAATACAGGAACCACTGACATCACAAAAATGGGAACATCGCCGAGGGAAACGTGACATGCCGGTTTCGCTTTTTCATATTAATAAATTTTCATTAGAATCGTCGAGGGAATGAATTTGTACCCTCCTTCCTGGTACGTCAAAGACAGGTACATACTGAAGGATGATGTCATTTAATTAGGTACTCGAGATAGGTGAAAACGTACCGTATTGTTATTTTACCGAGTAATAAGCCCGGCGATTTCATTAGCCGTATATTTTTTGGACTTATACAATGTATTCCATGGGATGGTGCAACTGAAATTAAAAATCTTTGATTAATTAACATTTGCGTCACGTCCGACTGGCTTGTTGGTTTAGTGGTTAGGGACTATTCCTACATTAGACGAATATTTGAGCGGTGAACGCAAGGATTTGGTTTGAGTCTATGAAAAAACCATACAGAGACGAATATACTCACAGGTATATAAGTTTAATATTATATCAGCTGTCTATTTGCCATAGCACAGGCTCAGCTTAATTTGAGTTTGAGACAGCCGTGTGTGAAAATGTCCTGAGATATTTATTTATTTACAGTAAGTTATCCTAACATAACGAAATTAATTGATGATTTATGCATAATACGTGTAACCATTCCCGTTCAGCGCAAACGCAGATATTGTGTAAATAGGTTAAGATATTTCACTTTTCATATACGTACTACCATACTGGTTAGCTCGTTGGTCGTGTTTATTGTAAGCGCGACTGGCGATCGGAAGGTCCTAGGTTCAAATCCAGGGTCGGGCACTACAGGATTTTTCTAATTTAGATTTTCTAGTTATAGCTCGGAGTTAAATGTGCCCGGAATATGACAATAGGCTCACCACTTATTCCATAGTGGGACCTAAACGTAACTGGTGAATCGTAGAAGTGTTCTGCACTCCTGTGCCTACTTCTTCGGGGGTTACAGGCGTGATGTTGCATATATACTACTATAATTTAATCATATTAAAAACATAATTTTGAATCAAATCCGTTTATTGTAAAATTTTAAAACACCCTGCAAGCCTCCGCTGCGGTGTTAACAGTCCACAGCGGATTGAACCAAAAGTATTGGAACTCTAAAATAAGTAAATGAAAATTCCGGCTCATAAATAAATATCTGTCCTCTTAAATTAAATAAAGGCTTAAATAGCTGAAACGAACTTCCGATTCTGTCTTCTGATAATGTTCGTTGAAACGTGACTTGAATTGAGTCGGCGTGTTCACCAAACTCGCTTTTGCTTAGCGGAATATAATAAATGATTCTGAATACCTATTACTATTATTGATTCTATTTATTGTTTTTCATTGCACTGGTGAATTTGAAACTCAATTTTCTTTTTTGTTTCTCTATTATCGTGTGAAGAATTAAATCAACAAAATTATGTTCGTTTCTGTTAGTGCGCTGCATTGTTTATCAGCGTATTAGCTAAATTTTAGAAGAGAGTAATCAATCACAGAATGCCATACGCGAGCCCACAGAGCATTAGCACGTGTGTTATAAAAATATATTTTAGATCGTTATGATCATCATCAGAGCGAAACGCATAGATGTAATCGATCGATGAGCGAGATAGATAGTTGATACGCTCCGGACCACGATACCTGCCAGTTATAACATGAGCCATACAAGTAATTGTATGGTAGCCATCAAGTGTAGTACAGTGTACATACACACATTCGTTGCGCTGTAATTTGGCATTCGCAGCTTGTAGGTACAATTGATTCACGTTTTGGTAAATTACTGTGTAACCCCTTGTTTTGTACGTAGTGGTCGGTGTGCAGGTTACTTCATGTTGAATGGTCAATATTAAGTCCTTTACACACTAAAGAATAATGGGATAATGTACATACTAACGATATTGGATTTTAGTTGTGAGAAAAAGGCTTTCCACTGTCCTATTCGACGACTTCGAGCAGGGATAGGTCTCTTTATTCACTTAACAGTGTGAAGTGGGTGTTAGTTATCAATAACACTTAATTTATGATTGAATTGGTAATACGAGGACAGGAATGGGATTTTCAATACATACATTAATACATTGGTCCAACTAAATATTACAGAAACATAACTAGCTGTCTATGAAAGAAGATTACTATTAGTCTTCAAAATAGACTCGCATAAAAAGCAGTGTACGTCACGCCGCGCACAATGAACTAGGTGTGCGCGAGATTTATTATAAATCCACGCTAAAATGTTTGCGTAATTGACGAACGAACGTACAGAAAAACGTTGTTGTATTTTTTAATACGTAGCATAAATGTCAGTATAATTACCATTAGTAAGGACTACATATAATCTGTACTACACAAAGATAACATAGACTCGATGCTAGTGTTTTAAAACATTAATTATAAACATGCACATTTACGAAAAAAATGTGTGGCATTAGCGATGAATGCAGAATAAATACGTCAGAGCTACGAGGAAAGTCTTGTTTGTGCTCAGTACTCTCTGTCTACCCCATGTAGAACGTAATTAAATGTAAAAAACATTAAACAAAAGAAACACCTCAACACGCAAAGATGTTCTTCGTTCAGTGAAGAACAGGCGAAGCAAGCTCGTCATTTAGTTTAAAGCTTTCAGTTCACTGTAAAGAATGTTAAGATGCGATTGAAATATATTTAAAAAAGACTACAGTACATGTATACATACTTATGTATGTATGAAAGTAACAAATTTCATCCGACGCTGGTACATACATTTTCCTCGCTATTATTCCCGCGCTCTGAAAATACTCAAGAGATTATTTCTAGTTCGCTCGCAATG
>DWTO01002409.1:0-14046 GCA_018244755.1 Jemadia pseudognetus
AGTAGATGGCGCACAGTGACTCATTTAGACGTGTGGACAGGAGTCGGACAAGTTGGGGTAATTTCGCACGATAATCCCGGCAATGACGTTAGAGCGAGAATAATAGCATGGATAGCGGTGGGGCGTCTCCCTCGCTCCTCACTCATTCCATTGTGACACTGTAGGGTGGCTGCGATTTATTTGTTTTGATTAGAATATTCCTATAAATCTGTTTGTTTTAGTCTGCTCATCAAACGTTACGTGTGGATTTCGTAATAGTCCTATACAAATTGAAATATTCCGATAATAGGAACTTAAGGGTCACGTTTCAGATTTCTAGTTGTGGCTCGGAGTCTGGATATGTGCCCGGTGTAAGTACCTATGGCAATAAGCTTAGCACCTATTTCATAGTGGGACGGTAACGGACCTGGTGAAACGTGGGAGTACACTATACTCCTCTGCCTACCTCTTCGGTGATTATAGGCCTGAAATGACATGTTAGGTACGTTTAAGTGTTACGTCATTTCAGCCAGTAAATTATTAATCATCAACTTTTTTAACACCTAACTGTTATATATCATTATAAGAAGAATTAGCTCCATGCTTATGGCGCTGACTAGCTACGTTGGCGAATATCGGGTTGACAGCCTTCACGCCTTATAGAGCGTGGCTTAACTAAAGATATTAAAGACAAATATTAAAGTTGCTATTCATGTAAATAGCTAGTCGTTTTTAAATCAATATACAATACACAAATACTTTGATTTATAATAATAATTTAAATGATAAGAAAAGTTAAATAAATATTAGTATAATAACAAGAAACAACAGAAGTCCGAACCAAACACTTAATAAATTTCATTTATTTATCACAGAAAAGCGTATAAATATCTATTTTATTACCCATAAAACCATTCAAGTGGGTAAGCTGAGGCGGAGCACACTGATCTATATTCACCCTACACAGTGTCTCCACCTCATCAATTCGCAGGGACGTCCCGTTAGCCATAATGTCTAGGGCAGCGATTTAGCACTCGGAGGTAATGGTCCGCATTTCCGGACTTTTATGGCCACTCTACTTTCCTATTGATATTTTAATTCCGAGGGCAACAAAGGAAACTTTTTTATACGTTTTAGTGTGAAATGATTGTAATATTGCGTTGAACTGATTTATTGTCGTTGCTTTGAGATTGTCTCGCAGAAGTAGCAACGTACGTAATATTTATTTTTCGTTTTGTTACAGGTACAGATTTTCTCTCTTAATATGGTATAGGTTATAATTATTTAAACACAACCAAATTTTATTCGTAATTTACAAATTTAATAGTAACCTAAACTAGGTTTTTTGGAATATATCTGGTGAAAAAGTAAATATAAATTCATTGTAACGTTTAAAAAATCCATACAATAATCATAGTGTGGTCTACTTAAGTACATTATGGTTTTTTTCAACCCCTTGATTACTACTCTATTATCTGTGGTTTTTCTTTTAGAGTGAAAAGGATTAAGGTTATTTGTTCACTTTTTTTTATACAACAATACAAAAAATACATACACTAACTTAAGTAGGTATCTCCAAATGCTGGTATACAAAAGGTGGTCTTATTGCTGTAAGAGGGTCTTATTATTTATTGTAACTTAATTGTCGTCCTGTCGTCTTCGATGTTATTTATTCCATCCAAACGTGGGCTTGCGGAATGCTTATACCATTAAATTCACTATTTACACCATTGTCCACAAAAATAATATATAAATATCTTGAAACATTTCCACACACCACCAGTCTCAAAACCAGGCTTCTGCTGTTATATGGGTTCTCCCATATTATGGTAGTCAGACGGTTGAAAAACGATTTATAACAAATACTGGTACATACTCGTACTTATATATTTACTACCAATATTTTTTTACGACCAGACACAAATCAAATACTTGTGCTCACTATAAACACTACTACACTTGTCCTATATGAGAATCGTAATAAAATTACAATTAATAAATAAATGAGCTAATAAATAAATTAATGAGTGGATAAATAAATTAATCTAATAAACTTGTCCGCAGACACAAGCTACTCGTACCACCCGGCGATCCACGATGACACGTTTGTGCGGCGGAAACAAAGACGCAACCGGACCACGTTTACGCTGCAACAGGTAATTTACTCGCACCAATGTTTTATGAAATACATGTAATGAAACGCGATGTAACTACCACGTTGGTTCCGTTTTCCAGTTAAAATAGCTAAGCTCGTGTTATGTGTATTATCGTGCCAGGGTTCATACGGG
Organism: Jemadia pseudognetus; assembly: GCA_018244755.1. Taxonomy (NCBI): domain Eukaryota; kingdom Metazoa; phylum Arthropoda; class Insecta; order Lepidoptera; family Hesperiidae; genus Jemadia; species Jemadia pseudognetus. The sequence goes on from DWTO01002409.1 coordinate 2,268, forward strand.
GTAGGTAGAGAGCAGCTGGTGGTATTCGCAGCAGCTCCGCGCGTGGTAACTGATTTTGTGGGAGTAAGTTGTGGTAGCTTAAATAGTTTATTAAACACAAATATTGTGGGGGGGGCGCGGTAGGTCTGTAAGGATAGAGATATTTGGCACTCTGTGCTCTCTGTCTACACCGTGAGGAGCCTGGCGTGAAGATATAGGTATATGTATACATGTAGGTACAACTATTGTAAATTTGCTATGGTTTGCGTTCTTCACGAAACCGAACCGATTTTAATTAATTGTGCAGTGAAAATGAATTATACAAGGGCAAATTTTAGGGCATAAAACGGTCTGAATTCCCCGGGAACATCGGTGCAATTACAACCAGTAGCAACCAATCTCTAAACATTTTACCTACATTTACATAAAATTCCTAACATTTCACCAAGACATTATCATTTCTAAGCAGAACAGTACTCAGTACTCATTCATCCGGACAGTTCATTATCCTTATTAATATAATAAATAGAAATGAGAAAATTCCCACTACAATTTAATTACAAATCAAAAGGGAAAGAGTGAAGAATATATTGTAAATGAAAAATATACAAATGATACTAACATTTATTTAACACTAAGTACACAGTATTAAGGAGTATGTAATCGTTGCAGCTCGAAGAGTTGGAGACGGCGTTTGCGCAGACGCACTACCCAGACGTGTTCACGAGGGAGGACCTTGCGCTGAAGATCAATCTCACTGAAGCCAGGGTCCAGGTATGAAATATTTCACACACATCCAAGCGTAGTTATACAAACATCGTCATGAGCCTATATCAGTCCACTGCTGGACACAGGCCTCCCCACTTATTATATTTATTATCCCATTATCCCCACTCTTTGTATGCTGCTTGAAATTATACAACACAATATAATGTTATTTATTACACGTTAATCTAAAACAAGAACAAGAAAATATATATAGTCGACCTTATCGCTGTAGTAGCGAGTTTTTCTAGCCGACATATGGGTATCGCAGGGAAACAATTACGGAAGACAGAGGGTACATTGCACGGAATTTACTATGCTCTGCCATTCGAACAGCGTTAACCCTTCTGTTCAGGACTGGTTCAGGTTTATACCAGCACATTTTTTTATTTACATCACGCCTGTATTTCCCCGAAGAGGTAGACAGAGAAGTGTAATGCACTGCCATGTTTCACTTGTGATGTTCTACGCCCCTCAACGAAATAAGGGGGTCAGTTCATTAACATACACCGGGCACGAATCCAGATTCCGAGAAACTACTAGTAATTTCAAGTTAGAAAATCCAACAGTACCTACCTACCCGGGTATTTATGCTAAGACATCTCGACCAGGTATTAATCATTATCATATTATCCGGATTTTATTATTGTTTAACACTTTAAAATTCAGTGGCAAGCCATTAGGATTTTTCGGTTCGTTTTGAAAATCGTGGTTTTATTAATTTTGAACAATGTATATCTATATGTTTTTGATTTAAATATCTATATACGAATGTAGGGAAACTACAAATTGTTACCCTGTGCTAGTAGCGAATATTTCAAATTTTTTCAAAGCCAAATCGACAGACAACTAAAAAAACTTCCAATTAGAACACACGCCAATCAGACCGTTCGCTCCTATATCGCGCGAGCGCTTTCAAAGAGAAATTCAATTTCGATTCGTATTTTCGATTCGCTCAAATAGATTGAAAGATATCGAACTAACACACGCTAAGTGAATACGAAACTATATGGAAATGTGTATCGTGGAGTTTTCGTTTCGGCTCGCTCAGGATTCCGAATGTGAAACGGCATTTATTAATCTTCGAAGTGCTTACGTGGAAATCTCGAACACGACTGCTATTAGAATAAATAGTTTTCACTCCAACTCTAACTAGCTATTTCATTAACTGAAATATGTTAAGAAACGCTTACTCTAATACGCGTTTGGTACTATAAAATTGAACTTTTAGAAGTAGGTATTAAATGAGATAAATCTTATTACACCTTATTTAACTAGTAAAACGTGAGGGTGTCCTACAATCCATTGCTTACCTCTTCGAGGATTACTGGCGTGAAGTTACGTTTTATGTTTTTTTTCAGTGTTACCGGAAATTAGATATTGGAAATAGAATTTAAGAACGTACTAGTACAGGAAATATCTCATGATAAGAAATCTCCATCGATTGTAAATAGTCCCAAGATCTTTTTCACGCGATACTACATCTTTTTTAAATGAGAGAGGGAGAGAGAGAGAGAGGATGGAGACTGGGGATTTTATAGGTTTTTAATATTTTTTTAGAACATATAAAAATAAGTTTAAAAGTCAAATGGAATGCTAAATGAATAAGGTTACTGGATTACAATGTTAGAATTGTATAATTTTATTGGTTCATAACATTTATTATTTTTAAATCACCAATAAAATGCACAAATAAATATTTATCAACAATAATATCTACGCATTCAACATATACTCTTATTGCGTGTGGCAACACATTACCTATGTAGTATGTACCAACCGACGGGGTAGGTACTAGTCTCGCTCCTAACTCCCATTCAAAATAACCTCCAGTTGTTCGCGGCCCGGCCGGGCGCGGTTCACTCGGGTTTTAGCCAAATTGCGGCCCGACCACGTGTTTTATTTATGCCCGAATAAAAATACACCAATTCCGTGCTCAGAGCACGACTCGTCTACAATTTATCGGTTCCCGTGTCGCTGTCGACTGCGCAGTTTATGACCGCTAAATAATTTTCGAATCAATGTTGTGCTTTATAAAATATATGTTTTAGTGGGTAATACAATTCGGTTGTTATAATACCTACAATATTCTATTGGTGGTAATTTATTTTTATCATATCGTTACGCCAGTTCGTTTACGGGGTAGGCTGGGATAGTCCGCGTACGAAGTATATCTACAATTCTATCCTTACACACCTTAAGTGCTTCTATATTCGTCACTCTCTTGAAACACGCAAATAATACAAATAATTATAGTTGGAAAGTATCTATACGAAATGCCTGTAGGTAGGTACTATCCGTGTAACCAAGTCCGTCACAATCCACTATCCAATTTGCTTGATCGCCGATCCACTAGCATTCCATTAGTTAACTACCTGTGCAGTCCATTATCAAAATCCACTCTGGCTCGTTGGTGAAACCATTAAAACAGTTGTGAATTGAACGGTTTCGTGGCCAGCTACACATGACCTCTGGAATTTGATGGCTTACGATTTCAATCGGTCTTATCGTGTCTTATCAAATGTAACATAACATCGCGCCAGTATTTACTCCAAGAGGTAGGCAGCAGTAGGTTTTTTTAATTTTTACCTAATATATTATATACACACCTATCCTGACGCCAGGTTCCTTGCGGGGTAGGCAGAGAGCCCGGAGTGCCAAATATCTCTATTCTTGCACACCTGTCGTGTCTCTTCCACATTCATCACTCTCTTCATACACGCACGCCGGTTTCGGAGACTTAATACATATATTGATGTATAATAATTAGAAGTGAGCCTATTACTGGGCACAAATCTAAACTCGTTGTCACTTTTCGATATTTCAATATATAAACGTAATAACAACATGATATAAATAATAATTTTCCTGATTAATTAGGTATTTGACTTGGAGAGTATGTAGACGAAATGCGTCAGCTCTGTTAGTATAGATATTTTTTGTAATCGGCGCCTTCTGCCTACCCTTTAAAGGCTCTGACGTGGTTATGTAATAATCACTTAGTGGGATAATTATAATTTATGTCTTAAAATTTGCTATAACTCTTTTCTCTCCAACCCTCTTCACATTCCACTATTCGATACGGATCTCACTCTCATCTGCGGGAGTCACAGACCATACCCCACCGGGTTACTCCAGTATGAATTAGCAGAGATATGGGATGCGTATAAACGATATTATTTTATCTCCTCGCTAATTCGCTAAGTATTGGTGTTAACACTTTGCATAATTTAAAATGGCCAGATACTATGACGCGTCACATGGTCTCACGATTGTACTTAAATTCTCGTTATATTCCTTACCTAAGTAAATTCCTTACCTAAGTAAATTCCTTACCTTAGTATACCCGTGAACTGGGAACTCGCCCACACCGCCCTGCCCGGATACCGGAGAAGTAACGTTCAAGTTACATTGGTGGGCAGTAACGCGTTTAAGTCGCTCATCTCCAAATGGTATTACGGTATGAGGCTGTGCCCCGCGCGCCCCGCGCCCCCCGCGGCCCCCGCGCCCCTCACACTTCGCGCACGTACCATGGGATTAAGGGGTGTCGCTGAGCGAGTTAGTTCACTTTGCTGATAAGTCGACTTATGTCACTATCCAATATGAGTTTGGTAATGTAAATTTCACTCTTGCTAATGGAATTGTACGATAGCATTTGTATACGTAATTACGAACTATTTTTGCATATTTTATTATGTTTTCTTAATTTATAGACACTTTTTTTTATATATCCATGTGCATATGGCAATAGGCCCACCTCTATACGAGTAGTGGGACCTAAACGTAACTGGTTAAACGCGGGAATGTGCACTCCTTTGCCTACCTCTTTGGGCATCAGAGGCGTGATGTTACATCATCATCACCGTATTGCAGTTCACTGCTATAGGTCTCCCCTGAAGGGTTATGCCCATAATCCCCACGTTGGGCATGCGGGTTGGGGATAGCAGAGCACAGCTACTCGCATCGCCTACGCTGTTGCCCAGACGCTGTCAAGCTATTAAGCTATGCCTAGGCGGACCGAACCATATCACGATCCGCCAGCGCCGGTTTTAGTCGGCTCTTACGACACCCTGAATCACGGCATGGGGTCGAGGAATGTACTCTTTTTCCGCCCCGACACCGACAATGACATATATAACGAAACATAAAGTAATCAAGAAGGTTAAGCAACAGTGAAGAACCGTAGTGGTTGCGGTACATCTGGCTGCTTCTGCAGCAGCAAGAGAAAATAGAAGCAGCAGAAAATAACAATTTAAAATGTTTGCAACATTCCCAACCGCAGCCCTACAGGGGTTTACTAATATAATTGAGTCGGCTTTCAATTTGATTCACATCCTCGTCCGGCCGAGTGTCGGTGATAATTCGCCCGAAAAATATAAAAAGGAACATCTGTCCGACATATTGGATTACCGCTGCGGGCGCGAGTGTAACATACCTTTCGTGAAATTTCTCTAAATGCTGTCGAATTTATGTTATATTCGATATATTTTCATTCGTGTATATTTTAAGCCCGTATTCGTGTATATTCTAATATCAATTTGTTTAATTTTTTTATATAATCAAATTATTTTACACAAATTATAATACTTTAAAATATTGTTATGCCCGTAGCGGATTATTTATTTTTTGTATATGACAATTACATATATGATAAATACGTGTATAATAAAGTTATTACGCAAGTATTTATGACCAGGTACTGATAATGTTATGAACGAAATGAAGAATTAACGCATCAGTGGGGCTGATTGACTAGGATGCGTTGCACGTACAGTGGCAAATATGCTGCTCGGAAAGCATCTGGGCATCTACTCCATTGTATTACGAGCATAAAATAATGTATGTATGTAACAATAATTACAATGTTTTGAATAAAGAACAAGACTCTTTTGCTGCTAACTGTAGTAACTGCTTAAAAATAAGGGTAACACCACATGGAGATGTTTGGCGCTAATGACCATACTACCCCACGGCTAGTGTTTTGTAAGGTCAATGTCACACTAACAATGGTACTTATTGTCGTGCACAAAACAATAAACTTTTTGTTTACATTTAACGAGCAATTTGCTATAGATTTTAAATTCTATTTTGTGAAGAAACAACAATTAAGATTAATTGGGTTAATAAAGTTTTTATATGACATAGATATTTGTTCTGGGCTTGTAGTTATATAAAATTATTCACGTATGTATTTACTTATGTAGAAATATGTACTTAAATGTTATTTGTTGTTTATCACTACAATAACAGGCTCTGCTTAAGTTTAGATCGAATTGCCGCGAGTGAGTTGTTTTTGGTCATTATTATTATAAAGATATTATTACAATATATTTCAAAACTAAATGTTTGCCATTAAGTTATAGACAGCATCACTTACCAGCCATAGTAAGACTTTACCACATTGTTGTTAATACATTGAGAGGCTTGTATAGTGACATTATTAACGCATTTCCAATTAGAGTGAGAAGTAATTAAAATAATTTTGTTAGCACTCCAACAACAAGCGTCGCGCCCTCCGTGTCGCGGATCACAAGTGCCTTTGTTACAGGCTCGCTCGCGCCCTCGCTGTTTACAAACCATTTGTTTTGTGATCGCGAGATCTAAAGTCCTCTGTCAATGTCGTTGAGACACAATCGAGTTTTCGTTCTAATTGAGATATTAGAGAGCTTACAATCCGTACCGTGGGTGTGACGTAGTTTCGTTGCGTTAGTGTTACCTTAATATAGTTTCATATTAGGCTTAGTTAGTTAGTTAGTTCAGTTGGATGGAGGTGGTAAGGAGATATACTAAGACGAGCGTCTGTAGTCAACTTCAAGAAGACCTTTGGGTGTGTATTTTATTTTATTTTTAAGCAGTCTTTCATTTGTTTTTTACAGTTACGAGTACTCTAACGTCTGGTGGATTATATGTTCGTTTAATACTTCTATTTAAAATGCGAACAGCTTTCACGCAAAATATATATGAATTACATAAGATAATTGAAAATAATAAAAAAATGAAACTTCAACATTTACATACATAGATACATATCGCATACGTAACGCCAGGTCCCTTGCGGGATAGGCAGAGAGCGCCAAGAAAGATAACTTCAACATTTCATTATTAAATCATTATTCTTATTGTTATTAATATTTATTGCTCATAATAAATAATAAAAATTGAATATTTCCTCTGTTATTAATAAATATTTGCCGGACATTCATAACACAAATAATTTAATGGAACCATCTTGGAACATAAACTTACCTCCGAGTGCTCCCTCCCCGTAAGCTCATCCCTGTTATCGCGTACGTCATCGCTAATGAAATAAAATTAACCCACAATATTTAATCATCCTTTATGTCTGTCCCGTGAAGTCCCAATTCCCTACGCTGAAATTCTATAATCATGTCAATCGCTGGCAACGTAATTTCTTAAACAACACGTAATTATGTTTGCATATTTATTTCCATTGTAGGACCTAAACGTAACCGGTGAAACGTGGGAGTATACAACATTCCTCTGCTTACCTCTTCGGGAGTTACAAGCGTGACATTACATTTTCTTATATTTATTTAATATCGTATTATTACTTAACTATTCAACATATATAACATACTTACAACTTCATGTTTAGAATTTTTGTTAATATCGCTGTACAAAACCTTATAAATGATAGTAAAAACATATTTTATTATTTAATTGAAAGTTACTGTTTCAATCAATACCAAATAAATTGGTTTATAAAACTATTTAATATTGAAATCAAAACTATCTCTTTATATAACAATACCAAAATAACATGAATGTAATTGCAAAGTGAGTATTACTAAATTATTATTACAATTATACCTATACATTTAATAACAGCATACGTATCCTATAATTTCTCGGTTCACTCGCGCTACAATCCTCTCTGCCTACAACTGGATATCACTTCATCAATCATCTTTCCCGTTACTTTAATTGGAGTGAAAGTGTCACATTCGGTGCGATAGCACTTCATAACACGCAATGTTGAGGGTTAAATAAGGGGAATTAAACTAGCTAAGTCATATACCCACCTGTATATGAATATGTCAATAAAAATTTTTGTAGCCATTTTAAAATTATTAAGCATATGTGGTATAAAGTATATACAAAGAAGACGGAGTAAGTTTATACGGAGAAGATGGTCAGCGCGTTTAATTTAGTATGCGAGACTTACATGTGCAACGAATAAATTAAATCAATTTAAACATTCATTGAAAACACTGTGACATAACGCTTATAATCTCCGAAGAAGTAGGCAGGCGAGCGTAATACGCTCCCACATTTCACCAGTTATTTACTTACCTTTAACATTTACGTAATTTACGTTTAAAATATTTTCTGTTAACGTTTGTATTGTATAGTCAATGCCAAACACAGAGCAGTGCGTGGTCTAACAGAAGGACGGAGTAAAAATTTATAGAGGTATACTTACAATTTGAAATAAGAACTTCAATAAAGTACTAAACGGACAAAGTAATGATTTACGATCGAGCTTCCCGCCCACTAGATCCAATACCTATACTACCGCATCACATGGCATTTGCATATTTGCTTATAATGAACATTCACGAACATTTGTGTATGTGTCTATGCGATCACGCTCGTTCCAAGCTTACTACAGCGTTAATGTCGCTCAAATGTTTCAGTAAATTACAGCTCATGTTTAAAAATTACATGGATTCGCAAATCTCAAGTCAGCTGCAAAAACCATCAATACATTTAATTGTTTGGGTTAAATGATATTTGTTTTTTGTGTATGGCAATAAGCTAACTCATTATTCTATGGGACTTATAACATGCCACTAAATATGTATATGTATATATATATATATACATATATATATACATATATATATACATATATATATACATATATCATTCCGCAAAATACAAGCGTCATGTTGTGAACTACAATAAATTTAAATAATTTAAGGTTTTAAATCGCGAACACAAATGACAGATTTTCCAGAGGTCGTTCTATGTTTAAAATTATTCCAAAAACGAAATATGCAGAAGTATCATAGCTTAATTACCACAAATCCCGTAGGACCGCCCTCGGGGAGTACAAGTGTCATAATAAAGCAATAATCTCGTTAAGTCTGGATGTCATTTGTCGCAACTGTATACGCGTGGGATGGTCACCCCTTCGTGTACGTACCCTTTCATACCATTCTGTTAGTAACTGGCCATTAACGTCAGATGGAGCGAGTCGGAAATAATAAAAAAAACTAACTAACCGATCAACGAAAATGAAGATTGTAAGAACAAATTGTGGCTGGTACATTTTATAGAGTGCTCGTAAATATGATAATTTCCAAGTTGAGAGCTATTATTTAAAAGTTTCAAATACTTATGTTAAAAATGTGTACCTAACATTGTTTCTTAATTAAACGAATACGAAATACCTAAATGATTTGCTAACAATGAGCTTTCGAATATCCTTTCTTAAACAGATCTAACTTACGTACATTTAGAGCTAAGCAATTACGAAAAACCTTAACGATCTGTTACTGATACGTTATCCGTTTCATAATTGAAACGTAGCATGTAACAATACCTCGTAAGAGTAGTCGATACGAAGATAATTATCTGTTAACAAAGTTAACTCTACACATGCTCCGTTTTACGCGAATTACACCACTCTCCGCTTGGAATCTAATTACATATGTAGCTTGCGATGTGCGAAACTACGATATGGAGACGGCTAAGGATGGCTACTATTCTTTAATAGTGATCGACTTTCGTTTCATAAAAATCTCATTTCTTAGTAAGGAACTTATTATTTTACGTGTAATATGTGTAAGTTAATCAAATGAAACATTGAAACCTCTATTACATAAGGTGTATAACATTACTGATGAAAAGTGGGATCACTACCCACCCTTCTCTACCTAACCCTTGGGGAAAATATAGGCATGTCATTATATTATGGTAATGAAATGAAACGTTTAGGTCCCACTAGAAATAGGTGGTGAGTCTATTGCCGTACACGAGACCCATATTCATGGTCTAATCGTAAAATATTTATTAGCACATCCATGATGAATTCGTGTGTGCGATCTAAGAAGCTGTCGGGATGTAGACGCGGGATAAGAAGATTTGCCGGATGCCGCGAGTTTGCTTCTAATCATGTGATGGGAAACTTAACGATAACTTGCGTAACCCTGGTTTCAGTGGGATTAGTGACGCGACTCTAGGTATGAAGGAGCTAAACTCAATAAGAATACTGCAATACATATGATGGATATAGATTTGCGACTAATTTTAATTAGGTCTTTGACTTTTAAAATAATCAGACTTGTGCGTTGAAAAAGGGAACATTCTAGATTAATGTGGAAAACGTAACATTAGGCCTGTAATCCCCGAAGAGGTAGGCGAAGGAGTGTAGTACACTTCCCCGTTTCACCAGTTATATTTACATCCCACTATGGAATAGGTGGTGAGCCTATTGCCATACATCGGGCACATTTTCAGACTCCGCGTCGCTACTAGAAAATCTAAATCTTAGATAAATCTGATAGTGCCCGACCCGGGATTTGAACCTGGGACCTCCCGATCGGTAGTCACGCTTGCAACCAACACGACCAACGAGGCATTTCCTTCCATTTCTTCCTTTATATTTCGACGAAATATAAGGGAAGAAGTGAAAATTCTTTGAAGCAAAAAAAAACCAAAATTTAAAACAAAAAAGCTTCGAATTTGCTACCTTAATGCATTATATTTGTGAAAGCGCGGAGCTTTTAAAGCACGTCAATCAAATTGGAAACTGTTGGAGCGCAAACTGGCAATTTCAATACATTAAACGTAACTTGAGCTTCCGCGCCAACACATGACCTGCCACTTAGCGGAGATGTCTTCGTCTCTCACATATCTCCGTAAGTCACTCGCATCACTGCCAGCTAGTAGAGAGAGAAGCGAGAAATACTTAATGATTTCGCTTATGATCAACCCTTTAATGTATAATAGATTGTGTATTCGGGTATGAAGAACGCAAAATCCAATGCCCTCAATAGTGAACTTCTTGTGTTGAATAATAATGACAATTTGTCGTATTTTCTACAAAACTATAATCAAAACCGTCAGTGGCCACTATCGTTCCACTGATCGACGTATCTTCCAACGCGTACAGTAATGAAAACTTAACAATAATGAGTGATAAAAATAGGTAATAAAAAGAGCACTTCTCTTAATATTGAAATATCGTATATTCTCTTGTCGTACAACATCATCGCATATCGTTTAGTCTCTAACAGTAAAACGAGAACATTAAACAGTCGCCTCTTCATTTTGCTAACATATTTTCAGCCGTCATTAACGTTAACTTCCACGTATGAAGTGTTTTAAAACATTAAGGCACGCTGACGTAATTAGACGACATAACTCTTAAGTACGTGAGATGCAGGTTTTTGAGAGTTTAATGTTTCTTAAGTGACGACTTGAACGTACCGTATGTTAAGGGATTGACTTAAAAACCTTTTGGTTGATGTCTTCATTTCTCTTCGTTAAGAATGTAAATAATTTTAGTTGAAATGTTTCGAATATTTGATATGCTACTGCTTTTATTCTTTTAAGTGTAGATTAGGTATAATACAATAGGCTATAGGCTCGCCACCTATTCCATAGTGGGACGTAAACGAAACTGGTAAAACGTGGGCGTGTTCTATATTCCTCTGTCTATCTCTTCTGGGATCACAAGCGTGATATTACGTATATTACAATATTTTAAGACAGCCTCAAATCATTCTGAGAGTAGATCCGTGTCTAATAGTCTAACGATAAAATAGTTGATGATAATTATGGTGATTTTATTGAATATTAATAACGAATATGGTTTATAATCGACAACACAATGTATAATAATTAAAGACAGTGGAAGGTATTGTTCATTAGCAAAAGGGCGCAAATCAGTTTTATTAACGCGGGATACAGGTACCGGGCAGCGCAAATTTCTGATAGTGGTTCGGAGTCTGGATATGTGCCCGATGCATGGCGATAGGCTCACCACCTATTTCATAATGGGACG
>DWTO01002410.1:0-14041 GCA_018244755.1 Jemadia pseudognetus
CATTTTATACACTGATGCCACTCAGTCCTCGGTACGGCCTCACCTTGACTTGGGTAGTAATTTGGTAATATATGCGCTACTTGTTTCAGCTTAAAGCTTTATCGTGCCTGACGAATCACCGTTCCGGGTTTGATTTTAGAGTTTTTCGTCTCCTATACAGGTTGCAAACCAATGCTATTGACGCCCATCTCACCAAATTACACAAGTCATAGCATGCCTCTTATGCCTGTTACTACTGTTGAGCGTTGAGGAGTTCCCTGATTTGGAGCAAACCCTGGATGTGGCAGCAATTTGGCAGCCCGTCGTACTCGGTATATGTACGCGCGACTTGAAAGACTTCAGAAAAAAATTCTTTATCACCTCTCCTATTCTAATAACCATTGCTCTAGTTAATCATATCAGTCTAGATTTAAAAAATTTAAGATGTTATCATTAGGACAATATGAATCATTAGAAAAATTGAAAGTCCCCATATGTTTAAAAAAATAAATATAGCTGTCCCCCGTCCTTCTAGCCGTCTCCATAATAGAATTACATTCAAAATCCCTACATGCCGCATAACATATATAACATAGGTATAACACATGTTCAACATAGGTACCGTAAAATTTGTAACAATATCGATATATTTAATACAACTTTATCCATTAAACATCATCTAATACCATATCATATTATTTAGTTATCTTAGGTATATTTTTTATTACATCATTTGATACATTACTTCTAGAAGGATACATAAGGACACTAACATAAGTACCATTTATTTAGACATATTTATAATAGGTTCTGGGTTCGATTCCCGGGTCGAGCACTATAGAGTTTTTCTAATATAGATTTTCTAGTAGTGTCTCGGAGTCTGGATTTGTGCCCGGTGCATGGCAATAGGCTCACCACCTATTCCGTAGTGGGAGGTAAACGTAACTGGTGAATTGTGGGAGTGTTCTTCACTCCTCTGCCTATCTCTTCGGGGATAACAGGCGTGATGTTACGTTACGTAAAATGAAATAATTCTCATGCGTTCGCAATACCAGTCCACTCTCGGATGTCACTGACAATGAGCCATGATGTCCTCGTTTGTTCATTTGTGCTAAATGTTTTGGACTGCTTGCAGCCGGAAGTGGATTGTGGTCGATGAAGTAAGTGGTCATGATGAATCTACAAATGTGCCGCGGTCGAGATAACACAAGCAACTATAATAACATAATATTCCGTTTGAAGCCGGCGTTTTTATAATAAATACTACAACGGCTATTCAGTAAAATTAACGCTAGTAAAGTTGGTAGGTAGGTACATGGTTTAATCATTACTTACTAATTTGTAATAGTATAATCTGGGGCTGGCACTTACGCGTTAGGCTGCTGTTCGTTTTGGAACACCCTATATACATCTCAGTCGTGTTTGAAACAATATGTTATCAATCATTTCCTCCAGAATTTTGGAACATGCAATAAAACGGTCAAAACCCAGGACAGAGTAGTCGCTATTTGCATGACCGCTGACCACTGTGATGTTCCGACCACACTTGTTAAACTAACGAGGGAAAATATTTGCGACTGTACTGTGCGGTGCAATTCAACGTTACTTTCCATATCATTAGTGATGATTTACTGCAGACACATTTAAAGGTAAAAATATTATAGAATAGAACGGATAGATGGAAAGGAACGGAATAAATTACCTCCTTTGGCATATTTATTATTGTTCTATCGTATGAATTAATTTACGTGTACGATGATCATATTTCTGCCCTTTCTCTGATAAAAAATTTGTAGTGCCCGTCCCGGGATTTGAACCCAGGACCTCCCGACCGACAGTCTCACTTGTAACCAACACGACCAATGAGGCTATTATTTATTATATCAAGAAATTTCTGGAAACCGTTCCATAGGATACATATGCGCTTTCCATCTAGCGGGATTGGGGGTCAAATGCTAGCCAATCACATAATATTTAGTAACTGGACAACTTTATCGCGTTTTATCACATTTCAAGTTCGCGGTAAAGTGATTGAAATTAACTATTAAATACATTAATTCGTCCATTAAACACTAGATATGAGGAAAATAATAATGAATTGAAAATAACGTTAGAAATAACTCAGCAACATTAAAGATATTTGTTGCATTTGAAATTTAATGTTTAAATGTCTATTAATGTTTAAATCAAAGTTTCCGACTGCACTTCACTACTTTCATTTTTAGTACATCTTATAAACCATAAAGATTAATTATTTACTATTCTTCTATAAATAACCCTATGCACATTGTAATACGCCTACAATTCGAACAGCACCGGTGAATGATATCGTCAAGGTATGTTACATACCGCTTAAATACTTTCGGATTGTATACAGGAAGTTATTTGTGAAAAGGAAAAAAGATTAATCATGAAACAACGGCCGATTGTAAATTATCGCTTTGATTTAATAAAACACGACTTACAAGTAAATAATGTACGTTTAATTATGAACGATATAGCCCCTGATCCGTCCATTGATATATGGCCAGTGAAAGTATCTCAGGGCGATGTGCAAAATGATTTAGATCTATCTAATGCGTGATTTTACTCTGGATAAGTTAATTTCATATTATATACGAGTACATACTCGTATGTATACCGATTTCCATTTGTTATGATTTTGATTGATTACTCTTCATATCGTCTAGGAATTTCACAAGACAATCACGGAAGTATTCAGTGATTTATAGAAAAACTGTGATCGAGTTGATGTCGCCGAGGTGAAAAGCAGTTGGTGTTTCTTTCGCGTCTTCAACTATCTTCGTGTAACAAATTAATTTCGATCTGTTCCTCCCTTACGACGGAACGAAGTAACTCATAAAAAATAATACTCAACACTTGTGTTCCATAGTAAGTGCCATTTTTGTAGAAACGTAACCGGTGACACGTGGGAGTGTTCTGCATTCCACTGCCTACCTCTTCGGGGATTGCAGGCTTGAAGTTACATTTTGTAACCATCATCATCGTCAGCCTATTGTAGTCCACTGCTGGACATATGCCCCCCTGATGGGTTATGACCACAATCCCAACATTGGGCAAACAGGTTGAGGATCGTAGACCATAACTTCCTGCACCCCCTACGCAGTCGCGCTTGAAACCAGTGCGTCCAACGAGGCAGTCATAACTATTAATCCCACTATATGTATAAAAAATTATTACTAATTCTCTAAAAATATAAACGTAATACCCACTTGTGTCCGGGTTGACCAGACAGCTGATTTATTTAATTTATTTTAATACAAGAAAATAAAATTTGAAAGTGAGGCGGAACGTAATTACGGTTTTGAATGGAAAGTGTACATCCGCGAAATAAGAAGTGTTTGTATCACGACAATATTTATATTGGACATAATATTGTAAGTGGACTAAGTGAAGCCATTATGGTAGCATCAGTATTTACAATACATTTGGGAGATTAAGAAAGTAATATATTAATACTATCTTTCATTATTTGTTATATTGCCATGCCAGGTCCTTTTGAACTAGGCAGTGAGCACTGAACATCTATTCAAATAGTGATGGAAAGATCATATTCATAATATATCGATGATTTAGATTTAAAGCAGTAATCAAGAAATATTATGAAATATTACTATAACATAAAAGGATCATCTATATGAAGTAATGATAGGTAGTGTTTCATTCATTATCAAAAATTACCACTGATACCGACACATGCCGACAGTTAACACCTTCATTGAATTTATACACAAACACAAATATACATCCTATTTCTTGGGAAATAGGTTGATAGTTGCCTAAATGTAGCTTGTACAATTCGTCCATTTGTATCTAATGAATATTCAAATAACATAAGTACATGGTTACTGTTAAAATCGCCTGCAGATGATTCCAAGCGATACAAATCATTGTTAAATAATAAATGTACCGTAATAGCTGGTTGCGATAATAGTTGAGTGTTCGTAATTGTAACGCATGTTTGGACATATTGGATGTCATTAGCGGCTTCGGCAGCTTGGAATAAACGAGGAACGAACACGAGTGGGCAAACGTGTGCAAAACGTGGGCAAAAGATGTGGGGTACTCTTTCGTTTTTAAGCATTTGAAGATTTTTTCCTTCCTATTTTAGAGTTTCACTGTTGGGCGCGGCTGTCCCTTTCGAATTAGAGGGTTAAAAGCGGTATTCTTCTACCACCCTGTGTCAAATCCATTGGCAGACTTTATACACGTTAGAGAACATTTTATACTATAAAAAAAATCTCGAACAATTTTAGCTTTGCTTCTATTGTTGTGTTGCGTGTTCTCACGAAAATTTTAACAACATTGCGATATAACTAAATATGTATGTATATACATTTTGAAAATTATAATAATTCCTATAGGTACTAAGTATGAACTTACCAATTATACAATACTACAGGTCACAACTTTAAAATAGCCATAGTTTTAATTAGAATAGCTGTTACGTTTAACTATTTAATCGTAAACTGTAATTACATTAATATTACCAAAATACGAAGATTAAACAACAGAGACCACACATTTCCTCCTTGCACAACGCTCGTGGAATACAAATGCGGCGTTGGAACGCAATAATAAAATATAACCTCAAGGAAAACATATTATATTAACAAATTGAGGTGATTAAATTTCATTACGGTTGCCCAACGTCAGCTCAGAGCAAGCGCTCATAATTGAGCCACGACTGATGGGGAAGTCGGAGCGGTCACGCAATGTACAAAACGTCCATAAAAACGAATAGATACACGATTCCGCTTTAATTACAACCATAAACTTGTTTTTGGTTAAAAAATTTCATCCCCTTATACGTTACGTAGATTGACACGGCATTTCGACCGATCATAGTTATTTGATCTGGCTTTAGTACACACAAGCAAAGATGTTTAGTAAAGCCGCTAAGCGGTTTCAACCAAGCCTGAAGGAACGTCGATCAAAGACATATTTCAAAGGTAGATCACAGATTGAACTCTAGTCATATTTCAAATTGATTGCAAATGCGTATGTATTATGACGACTATTTACACAAGTACATTCATGTCTGTTTGCAATTTCAATATTACAGTAAAACATAAAGAAAAGAAATCAAAAAGTAAACTTTATTATTTTTGTATCTCACCTGGGTCTTTACAAGGTAAGCAGATAGAACCAAATATCAAACATCTCTATCCTTGCAGACCTGATGTATTCACCTACATTCATCCTTCTCTTCATACACACACGCCTTATCTCGATGGCTTCTGATTCTTCCTCCTAGTATTTGGCCTATTAACTTGACAATTTAATTGTATAACTTAATATCAGCAATCGCATTCCTGGCACCATAATTTCCGTTTTGCAACAACAACAAAAAACATCCAATTATCTCATTTTGACGCAATAAAAACTTTCGTGAAATACAAAAAAAATACGCGATTAGAGATTTGCAGACTGCTATTCCGGTGTCTGTGAAAATTTAGCAGAACTAATTGACAACAACGAGAGCGAATCCAAAATAAAAGACAAGTGTATAAGTGGGCCACGGCGGCCGATTAACGGAGCGGTAAAATGTTATTGAAACTGTCTGGAAGTACTAACAACGATAGCTAAGGCTAAGCCGGATAATGCTTCAGACACTAACACAAGAAACTATTTGAGGTGGTAGAGAAAACATAACTGTTCCGCAAGCGCATTAAGTTTGATTCCAATTTGTATTCAAAGCGATGGTAAATATCGTCCGTACATTTATTCTAGAATATTCTTGTTCACATACATCTTATTAATTTACAAAACAGTTACATTTATTATGTACCTACATCTCATGTTTTTTACATCTAATCAATTATGTAAAATACAACTCCAAACATAATATTGCTTGTCGTGTATTCTTTCAATATTTGATGAAGTGTGTATGTACTTAACAAGGTCTGTACATGTTTGATATTTGCATGACAGCTCATCGCCATTCTTTGTTGAAATACAGTTATATAACTGAATGTGAATCGTTCTTTTTTTAAATACTTTGAATTGAATCACGCGTTGGACATTGTGTCAAATTGTATGCGATATTGTTAC
Source organism: Jemadia pseudognetus (assembly GCA_018244755.1). Lineage (NCBI taxonomy): Eukaryota > Metazoa > Arthropoda > Insecta > Lepidoptera > Hesperiidae > Jemadia > Jemadia pseudognetus. The sequence continues at coordinate 6,055 of DWTO01002410.1, forward strand.
ATGAAATTGTTATGTGTAAACCAAATTTAATTTAATTTGAAACTCAGTAATGTCTTAACCTATTATAATATGTAAGTATAATTGTAATAAAGTATTCCTAGTTCCGGATTTTTAAAACATCAGGTAATTAATTAAACATATTATTGTGTATGTATATGTTTTCAGCAATTTTATCTAGGGTTCTTAGTGACCGGTTTACTCAGTAGAAGTTACAATTTTGAGGTTTTATTTCTTTTGTAGTAAGAAATAAAAGATACAGAAATTGACTTACTTTATGATGAGGTACATAATACCTACTTATCTACCAAATACCGCAGAAACAAAAACAATTAGTAGAACACTACCGCTTGCTTTCATAATTAAATGCAGGGATCATATCCGAAGACAAACATTATAAAATCCTATCTTTCAATTCGTTTCTTCCAGAAACGCATCGACGTAATTATTTATTTCGTAACGTGACGTTATTTCTTGACGTAATGGCTACAGTCATGAGATATTTAATTACACAAATAAGCGTGTTATTAATGACTGTGTAATGGTGTGAATGAAAAAGCTCGAGCATTCGAGATATGTAATGCCAGAGGCAATGTGTCTGAGTGATATTTAACTATAAGTTATTCTGTTGCCACTCGCATCGTCCATATGCATTTATTTATACCACGCGTTTATCTTGCAGCAAACGATGTTAAATTCCTTCACTGGAATTTCTTTATTAATTTAAACTTACGTTGTATGATAGTTGGTAGAGATTATTCAATTGTGAATTGTCGAAAACAGCATTGTCAGAAGAGACGCCTATTGTTGCCAGCCTGCTATTCCCCACTGTAAGACCTCCCTAAGATATTCCAACTGCTGTAAGGCTAAGATTATTGTTCCAGATTTTATACGTGCGCAATGCCACGTCCGCATTGCCGCACGCACTCTTGGAGTGATGTGATCCGTGAATATCGACACTAGCTTAGTCGAAGTGAACGAAGGTTTGGTTTATGATGAGAAAAAGAACATCTATAAATAAATGGAAAAAAACTTACCCCTAAATTAAGTGAAGAACAATCTGAAATTTGGTATCAACGATGAAGTATTTTCTTTCACCCGTCACATTGTAATGTCAAATATAGATATTTTAATTGGTTGATATAAATATAGGTTTTCTGACTATAAAGGCTGATAAAGTCTTCCTCCTTCCACTTGGTAATGTAACTTACTGTGGGCTTGTTATGGTTATACGGGCTTGTTAGTGATACATGAGCCCGCATTGTGGAAAGTCATTCTAAGAAGACGTTAAAGTCAATAAATAAATAAATATGTCCCACGGGATCACCCGTGAGTTGATTGGACTGCCCGCAGCGATTTCCGTACGTCCACTGTCGTATAATTTCTAACGGTCCTAGAACATAACGGCCAGTACGTAATAAAGTCTACATGTAATGGGTACATGTATGTATGAACAAAAAATTTTCAAAAATTTAATGGTTTTATACATTTTTTTTTCAGACATTCTGAAACAAAAACTGCTTTGTACAAAAAACACCGATTTTTTTGACGTTATGATGACACTTTACTTATTTTCTAGTATGACTATCCAAACGTATGTATTTTGTGTCAACGTTCTAAAATCAAATCAACTGCAGCTTCAGACCGTGATCGTTCTAAATGCAAAAAACAATTTTATAATCTGATTTTTATGAGTGAAAGTAAGTATTCAGTTCAATATATTTTCCGTTAAACGAAGCCAATGTAAATCAATCCAAGCGTATATAACAGTGTACCGTCGTTTACAATCATGCGCAATATCTGAGGATTAATTGAACGGCAAGACGTATTTACGCCTTAACCCATTGCGAGTCATCCGCATTCAATACGTCCTAGTTAAATTATGTTTCTGTTGCTTTATCTTTCGCCTGTGAAAGATTTCTTGATAAAGATGAAATTTACCCAAATGTGCTGGATATATTCCATAGGTATTCCTTCCATTTTGATTTTTTTTAAAAACGTAGCTTCACGCCTTTATTCCCCAAGAGGTAGGCAGAGGAGAGAACACTCCCACATTTCACCGGTTACGTTTACGTCCCATTTTGATTTGATTTGATGTTCTACACTCCTCTGACTACCTCTTCAGGGATAACAGGCGTGATGTTACGTTTTATGAAGGTATATGGTTACCCCGTACAATTATATATCTCTTTTCTCGTACTTAGTTACCTGTCGCATATATATGTGCTTACAGCGTAAAAGTTAAGACATTAATACATATTCATAAAGAAATCGAACTACTTTTCGTAAATTGGTTCATGAATCGATTCATTTTAAATAATTTTGTAAGTAGAATCAATTATCAGGTAACGTCGAAAGGCTAGTTATTGAAATTCAATATAATGCTTATACAAAATATCGGGGTCTGACATGAAAATGTTTACTGGGTCTAATCACAGCGGGATTTCGATATTATATTGTCAACATAAATAGTTACCTATTCGTCAATTGAAGACTATTAGAGTCCATCCTATACACAATCAATTCTGCTGTATAACGCACGTCGCTGGAAAATCCCAAATTGTAAGAAAGCAGTTTTATCCAAACTAGGCTTTTATCATCCGAACAGGTCAATAACTGTCTTTGTATTCTAACACGTTCCAAATTAGGCGGTAAACTTCAAAAGAAATATTTTTATGAAAAAATGTAAATAAAATTATAGACTGACCACTTGATCTTTCGTGAGCTTTTTGTAAATTAAATGCATGGATGGTTATTTTGTATAGAAAAATGTAGAACTCGATAGAAGGAACGGTCGGGTAGGATCGAGTTACGTAAAAACCACGCATGTTTGTACATATTATGGGTAAACTCGAGCGCCCTGGGCCAGTTATTTAGCCCTGGCAGTTTTGTTGTGCTCCACAGAGCTGTCTCGCTAACGACTTGCTCTTTAATTATGATTGAATTCTGTGAAAAGAAATTATATGAATCAAATTGTTCCCTTTAAATACATTTCAATTTCCACTAGTTTATAATGAGATAAATATCAGTTATCAAAGTCTAAGTATTATTTTACTACAGTGGGACAAATTCCATAGTGGGATGTAAGTGTAACTGGTGAAACGTGGAAGTGTACTACACTCCTCCGCCTACCCCTTCGAGGATTAGAGGCGTGATGTTACATTTTTGCTACAGTTTCCATTTGTTGATTACTTAAGTTAGCTTCGGTTATTGGTCCTGAGAAAAAGTAGATTCACAAATGTCCCAATTGTTTTCAAATTTACTTTAGTATGTTCGCAGTTGAAATAAAACGAAATTATTCTTCATTTATTCACGCTCCACTTATATACAATTATAACACGTATTTAACATTAAATATTTATGAACTTAATTGTGTATGTAAACATTGTATATATAACTACTAAATGTTCCGTTAATAAAACAACAATTTGTAATGTAAGCGTAACGTATTAAATTTCCTTGTAGTCATATTTTTACTCGGAAAGAAAAACCGTGACTTCGTATCAGCGGCTTTACCGGTCCTATCAGTGTCTTATTAGAAAAGTATTATAAAGAGTATTTACGATAGAACTTGTTACACGATATCTTTTTGTAGCGATGCCACTTTTTCCAACATTCGCGTGAGACACACCTACCTAGTTTCTCTGCGGACTTAACATAACTGTACTCACAATCTCATATTTGTAACAAATGAATATTGAAGATCGCAACGCCGATGTCGTCGCTACGCGGACCTGGCAACTGTGGGCGTGTTCACACAACACTCAGAGCCAGCTGAACTAAATATTAGACACAGTAAATCGATTGAAGTACGGATCTAAGTACTCGTTACCATTTCAACACTGAATGCACGTTCGAAGTGAGATCCCATTGAGCAGAAATATCAGATCGCGATGTAATTCAGTACGGTGCGGATGTTTATTTTGCGTGAACGCATAAATAGATTATCGACTGAGATCCAGAGCCGACTCGCCCGAAGCGCGGATCACTTTGTCGCTAAGGTTATCCCGTGATTGATTCTGTACATTTTCATTTAACATACCTTACGCAATGACTTGGTCGTTTAGTTTGCATGCGAATAATAACTCATTTCGATGCTCGTCAAGACTTCCCCATATAAAAAGCCTGAGTGTACAACGTTTATGGAGTGTCGAGTAAATATTTTCCCAAGTTGTTTGGATATGTACTAACAATTGAACAACTAGAAAAGAACTTGAGAAACTATTAAGTCGAGGACTTCAAATTGCTTTGGAGGCACTCGTGGGTAATGTGAATGTATTACCGTTAATGCGGCGTAAGTGGTAGGAATGAAAAAACGTAAGATCGATGCGAAATTAACGAGCGCTCATAGCGTTAAGAATACGACTTTTTTTATAAACCAATTTCAAATTAATAATGACGTTACATGCATTCAAGAATCGTTTTACATGTTAACGCGTATTACCAATTTACATGCAATTGTATAACAATTTTACATGCGAGTTTCCTTAACGCGATGTTAGTCAATTTACCTGCTAAGCGTTTAATGCGAAGTAAGCGTAATTATGACTTAGCTTTTGTCTGTACCTGGACTCATATAATATGACGAATTAATTGACAAGTTATTTCAAAGCATACCTACAATAATTTCCATGACTGTAGAAAGAAATCTGCTTTATTTATTGCACACTAAGATCTATGTAGGTACCTTTCAGTTTTGCTCTTAGGTTTTTTACGATAAACACATTTTACTCATTCTCGTATTAACGCGTACAATACGACACGTACGTACAATACGCGCACGATATGTTTGTCTTCTTAAATGCAATATTTATTTTAAGTTACATCTTGTTTTCCGTGTGAAAAGTAATAAAACTATAAATTGAGTATTAACTTTTAATTAATAATTTAATTATAATATAATAATTATATTACATATAATAATTTAATTAATAATTGCATACCATTATTTATTGTTAGTACACCTGTATTTTCTACATCCTCCTCTATTGGGAATTTACGATTTTAGAAACTATTGCGAATACAGAACTATAGAATTGCTCAATGTAGATGCGATGTGGTATATATAGACCGGCAATAAAACTCAGAGCCTACAAATTACACAAACAGCTAGCTGCGGGCTGTACCTACGAGCTTCGAATTTTATCACTTCATCTATGTTTTATGCAATCTAACGCTTAAAGTGCTTTCTTACTATTTTATGCCAATGTCGAAATGTCAAAGACTTCAAGTGTTTTCGACGGCGTTCTCGGTCAAGCATCAACATTATCATAGCATATTTCCAAAGTTGATTTAATCACGTATGTTTTTCCAGGATTAATTTCGGATCTAACCAAGGTTTTTCTTCATGAGTTCCCGCAGCGAAATTGTGGCAATAGTAAAGTGATTATAGCGGAATACTGCCAACTACCCAAGTGCTAAAATAGAAGACGTTAAATCTCAAATTTTACGATGCTAATTAAAATTTCAGCCTCAATGCAAATCTCCGTTATTTATCATGAGATGAATCGTTGTATACAAACAAATAGGCTTGGTAGACGCGGATTGAGCCCTGACTCTGGTTTTGCGGTTTTAATATTCGAAGATGCGTGCTCATCTATTAAAGATATGATCCAGAGTTCTCCTAGCACATCAACGAGTTATTCATTCTTAGACATCATTTACTCTAACAAAAAATGTATTCTCTTTACTATAAATAAACGTAGCTTCACGCCTGTAATCCCCGAAGAGGTAGGCAGAGGAATGCAGAACACAGAATAAATAATATGTATAAACATTGGGTAACTATAAATAAAAAGACTAGAAAGACGGTGTCTTGCGAAGCCCGCTTACATTTTGGTTTGAATGGTGACAAATTGCAGTGGTATTTTAATTCTTTAAATAAATTGCTACGCGCCTTACATGGAGTCACACTGAACACGCGTGCAAGTTTCGTATAGCAATATTAATTTCCATAAAAAAATTATAATGAAAGACTTACATAAGTAAATAATAAATAAATAGATAAATAAATTTATCAGTTGCTTACCGTCTTTCCGAAACTTTGTATATACTGAGCTGAACTTGACAGTCTCGTTGATCGAGTGGCTGGGAGTGCGTCTGTCGATCGAGAAGTCCTGGATTCAAATCACGGGTCGGATGCTATTAGATTTGTCTAACTAGAATTTCTAATAGTGACTCGGAGTCGCGATTTGTGCCCGGTGTATACCTATTCCATAGTGGGCCGTTAACGTAACTGGTGAAACGTGAGAGCGTATTACACTTCTCTCCCTACCTTTGCAGAGATTATAGTCGTGATGTTACGTTTTTATACTGAAAATGAGTTAAGGTACACTGAGAAACTCTCATTTATTATATAAACGTCTTCACACGATTGAATTATTAAAAGTGAAACTTTGATGTAAATTATTTTCTTTTAATATAATTATAACATAGCATTTTTCTTCGAAGTTGATTTGTCTTTCTAACAACCATAAGGAGTATTTGCTCACTCGCGTATTGTCTATGATAACTTTATACAACTGTACAAACAATTGACTTCACTTGCGGCTTGAGGAAAATCGGAATTATTCTTAAGACATCGAATTCCTAGGAAATGCTATGATTTTTTTTCCTTAAAGATGTTTTTTAGACATTTTAAGTATATCCCAAGTCGATTTCGTTTTTCTTAAATAGAGTAATATGTTACAGCCGTTCGTTAAAAAATATAAGAATGTTTGCCATAAAATCTCAGTCTTATATACATAGGTTCATATATATGAATCATATGGAGTGTATAATATAGTAATTTTTTTACAAAAGAAAGAAAACACGCAAACGGTGAAGGCACGAGCATATTCCAATAACTAGTGAGATAGTTCACAAATCATTCACAAGTACTTGCTCTTGATGAACGAGCACTTGTTACAGGACGTGCCAATCATCACTAACACCTGAGGCGCCAGAGAGCTTCCGTGTTACACCGCTCTGATTACGCGCGCAGCTTGAACAAATATATTGTGTGCCGAACGAACAACTCTGTTTTATTCGTATAAATTGAACACACTGCGCACACGCACACACTCACACGAATCATTGAACACACATAGACATGTCTCAACATATATACAAAGATAGTCTCGATTAATGTAACATTCTAGTACCACCTCGTTGGTCGTGTTGGTTGCAAGCGCGACTGCCGATCGGAAGGTTCCATATTGGGACGTAAACGTAACGTGAAATGAGTGTTCTACACTCCTCTGCCTACATTTTCAGGGATAACAGGCGTGATTTTACGTTTGGTATTATCTTTAAATGAATAAAATATTTAAAAGTATTTTTTAATTTTTCTAATACATCTGCTTACCCCCACGTCCATGGTGGGAGGTAAAAAATTTGTAGGTGGATCGTGGAAGTGTTCTACTCCACTCTTCGGCGTATCTACCCCTTCCGGCAATCCAAGCGTGAAGTTAGAAAATGTATATAGGTAGGTATTTGAATAACGGATATCTTTATAATTTTTAATTTTTTAATTTTTGCCTACCTCTTCGGGGATTACAGGGGTGAAGTTACTTTTTTTTTCTTTGTATAATTTTTACATAATATGTTTACTCCAATTGATTGAAATAATTATTTAGGAACTACTTATTTTAACTACTTGTGATAGAAAATACAATGTTTTATCTAAATGTTAACGGTATTAGACATATTTTTCTTAGTTAAATGAGAAATTAACAATTAGAAGAAAAGTTTATAGAAAAAATTCATAGCTGTCATAAACGGTCATCGCACGACTATCTATTAAATAAAATTTAATGTAATGTATAGAATCTTAATAAAATATAATTAAAACTGTCCAAATATTACATAATAATGTATAATATAAACATAATATAGTGATGATATATGTGCCCGATGCATGGCAATAGGCTCAACACCTATTCCATAATGGGACGTAAAAAGTAACTGGTGAAACGTGGGAGTGTTCCGCATTCCTCTGCCTACCTCTTCG
>DWTO01002411.1:0-14038 GCA_018244755.1 Jemadia pseudognetus
ATAATATCTCTTCAGGTTTATTGTAATATTTAAAAAGCATTTGATATATCTCGTCTTCTTCTTTCCAGTTGCTATATTTTATTAAAACAATTCATCGTTAGTAATTAAAAACATTTTTAAACGAGTTTTAAAGTTTAATGATTATTTTGCACTTACACATCGCTATGAGCAATAATTAATTCAATCGGAAATGGACATGGATTGGTTAAGCCAAAGTACATGTTAGTTGTTTTAGCCCACGGGAGTGTTGGCGGGAAATTTATGTTTGACCCAATTATATGCACATGGGGTAACATTCCTAGTCCTTTTATAGGTATGGTTAGTCTGGTGGGATTCATATGAAATCTGAATATCAGTAGACCTTCGTACACCATCTGACGAAACAAATATAAAATGGTCATTAAAAGATGTTTATAATTAAGTCCGAGGACTACTACGCTTATTTTAATAATAATATACCCTTTAAACCGACCTCTAAAGCGGGTTTGAATGTAATACTTAGCCATCCACCTTCTCCGGGCTCATATTTTCCAGAACTGTCCAATACTAACATAGGATTAGGACCAGGTGTTCTTAGCCTCAGACCAACGTACCAAATACATGTTGGCTTACCACTAAAATGCATAATAATTTATTTAGTTTTTATATTTATTCTTTATTCCTATTACAAAATGACTTTTCTCTAACTCCCTGTGTAGCACTGTCAATATACTCACACATTTTTTATTGGAATTGAACAGGCAACCTTGTTGCCGCATCTAACTAAACCAAAATCTATAGCGGCGACATTAGATACCAAATATGGCACCGCACACAAAGCTTTTACTTGCACAGGAATTGTAACTCCGCAGGGCACCTGACAAAATATTAAGTGTTTTTAAGCTGCATTCCTCATGTTGTAAAAACGACTTTATTTATATATAATACACTCTCTTCCGATAAAAACTTTATCCGCAAGATAAATAGCATTATTTACCTATTATACGAGCAAAAGCATCTTTTGCGAGTGGAATAGGTTACGGTGTTCAGATTTATAAAGAGCCTATGCTGTTTCATAAATAACCAATTCCATCAAACCGGATGCAACGGTTTAACTGCATTGCATTTAAAATATTACTATGGAAGAATTACCTCTAGATTGAATGACGTCGCAACAGTTTGTTCCAATTCCGTAAAGTCATTAGATGTCGGTGAAAATGTTACGTCCAATTTCCCCTTTTCACCCGGGGCCAATTTTCCACACAACTTTAGCCCCAGCCACGAAGGAACATTTGTACCTTTTGCAAAGTGTAACTTCGATGAAATTGGTCCATAGTTAATTATGTCCACAGTACATTGTACCTACAATTTATTTATTGAATTCGAACATCATCCTTTAGAATATGTACCTATTTACTGTAACATACTCAACTAGTACGCAGATTTATATTGTCAACAAATATCTCATACCGTACATCCAGTGATTATCACGCCAAAATCTATTACGTATGGTGTGGTAGTAAATCCTGAAATAGGTCCCATTTTTGAGGAAGTATAATACGTGCCCAGAATTTCGGGATGTTTTCTGACATGATTTACTAATAACATTCTTTCTATTACTAATTCTATGTCCATGGTGGAAGGATAGCCGTCCTAAAAAAGTAAATAAATATAAGTATTGCATAATAATATTAAGCTTTTGTTTATAATAAATATAATTACCCAAGATGAACAGATGTGCCAATCATGATGGAAAGTAGAATCTTCGAAATACTTTTCTGTTGACGGCGAATTTAAATTAGCGGCAGCATCCTTCAAAACGATTTCACTTACGGCTTCTAGATATTCCATTGTCAATGCAGGAATGGCCATATAGCCCAGTTTTGGATCGAGCTTGATAAAATAAGAATATCTTAATATTACAATTACAGTACCCAATAGAATACAAGTTACAAATAGTTTTAACTTCTGAAATTATTTTCGTGTTCAATTTACTTACGTTACGCATTTCCGGTCTTGGTAAATATAAATATACTTGAGGAATAACTCCCCAACCAAATACTTTTACGGGTACGAAAGGAAGATGTCCTATTTCCAATAGAAAAACTCTGTTGAAAAAACCAGTTATTCCCGGTTTTACTTCTATTTTAATTTCCAATTCTTCTTCTGGTTCCAGGACCTTTTCTTCTGGCACCAGGTTGAGAATACATCCATCGAGACCATTCTCAGACTTAGGCTCATTAAGATACGTTTTATATTCGAATGGCAACTGTGCTGTATTTGTTATAACTAAATTCTCAACAGCGTTCTCATGAAAAGACCTTATTTTAAAGTTTACGTTGTGAGTATTAATTTTATACAAAATATCAGAACTTTGGCCTGTAACTATAATAGATTCTGGTGGACCTCCTAACACTTCACATTCTAGAATTGCACGAATATTAATATTCGGCTTCGGTCTAAATATCATTTGAATATACTGGGTTTCTTTTGGCTTCAGTAATCCACGATGTGGTGTTAATTGCAGCATGTCGTTAATACTAAGGAATCTTTGAGTTAAATTGGGAAACTTTGATATCCATTCAAATTGAGTATCATAATCTATGTCTATCAATGGATAAATTGTTTTTAACATATTTTTATGTAAATATTCAACGTCTTCTTCATCAAATGTCGAAGAATATACGGGACTAGGATCTGGAACTGTAGACACTACTTCTTTCTGATAACAGTCATACTCCAGTACCTTGTCAGCTGTTGATCCTGCAGGAGTTCGGCAAGCTAGAATTTCATGGAGGCCCGCGACTAAAAAAATTAATGCTTTAATGTTCTTTCAATTTCGGCATTTTATCTCAGTTAAGCAAATTGTCAATCAAATATATTACCAGTGGGCTCGGAATCAATGGCTGATGTGTGAATGATATTATTTGTGGGCTCTACCCTCGGAATTTGACTGTCCTGTAACAAGAAGTCATTATTTATAAGTACCATCTTTCCAAAGTAACGTGCCTTCTACAATTTATTAATTGGAAAATATCGTTGTACTTACTGTCGTAGTTACAGTGCATTTTTTCCAATTAAATCTATAACAAACCAAAAGTGGTGTAATATTCTGAATCTTTATTGTTCTGCTTTCTATACTTCCGTTCAGTATGCACTGAAAATCTATCTTTGGCGATAAAATAAATATATTTGGAAAGTTTATTTTACCGATTAACTTTATTGCATCCTGAAAAAAAAATGTTACAAAACGTAACTTTAGCTGTCTTTTGACAAGCGTATTTCACTTTTGGGAGCAATATCTACTACGGATTAACCTTGTTTTTGTGTCCTTTAAATTTTATTTTCATAAGATCACAATATACTCTAGATTTTAAAGATAAATGCTTCGTTGTATCAAACAATATCTGTACTTTCATTACTTCTTGATCTTCTAGTCGCTCTTCCACTAGATGAGTCAAATTAAAAGCTAATTTTATTTTATTAATGTCCTGAAAAAAATGCAGCGGCTCTTTTAGTGCGAGTTCCACTGGTTTCAATGTCAAATAATCAATGAATTGTCTGGAACGTTGCGGGTTGAATTCACTGTGGATATTTAGTAAATTCAAATCAGCCTCATTGTAACAAATGCATCCACATAAATGCTCTTCCTTCGGTGGAATCTTGTACGTGCTGCTCTTTTGAACTATGGCAAAAGGTGGCTTCACACTGATTTCAAAATCCAATGGAAGTTTTGATATATTTTTTATCGTTAAAATATCTGAAAAAAAAAATTTATAATGAAATAAAAAAATTATGTAAATGCCTACCTCTTCGGGGATTAAAAGCGTGATGTACATTAGGATGTTACGTATATTCTATTATACATTTACCTGTAAGTTTGTAATATTCGCTGTACGGTCCGAAATCGTATTGAAAATCTATAACGCTCGTCGACACCTCTATTTTTGGATCAACAAACTCCGCTATAATCTGACACTCCAGTAATAATTCCTTTTTATTAATACCCTCCACGCTACCAATTAAATACCACATTTCTTTTACAGTTGACACTTTATAGGACGACCCTGTTATTGTTAATTCCGTCTTTTCACCTGCGGCCATCTTAAAAACTTTGGGATCCAAATTGAAAAATCCACTGTAAAACGTAGACCATATTAATAATATTCTAGATTATTTTAAGTCGTGCGTATTTTTCAAGTCGCTTACGCCGCATTCTGCTTCGTTTTTGGAGCCTTGTAATGTTCGCTCCACTCCAACACGTGCATACGCGTACCACAATTTTCCATTATCACTTTATGATTTAGCGGAATTTTCGTAAAACATCTTCCTATAACCACCTTGTCTCTAAACTCTCCGATTAAAATGCTCGTCCCGATACCGGTCGCAGAAAGCGGCACCAGCTGTAAATTGATGTAGATATGTATAAAGTTATTATTTTTAAATTATACAAATACTTTAAACATATATATGTACAAATAAAAATAACTTCTTGTTCTTTTGACCCTATCCAGACAAATGTGCGGAAGTACGGAGGTACGTATATACAGTTCAATATCCCTTACACATATCGATAAATAAACTAAAAATTAAATTATGAGAATATGAAGACTAATAATAAAATTAATCATAAAAATATCTCATCATCAATTCAAGTAGAAAAGAAGACAGAAAATTCTTTAAAGTCATGTAATAAAATAACGAACAATATCTTTCACTTTCTCCAACTGAATCAAAGCTTTGTTCGTATACGAGTCTGCATCGATCAGATACAGCGTCAGAAATATATCACTCTCTGCCTCTGGTTCTACGAAACCCTCCGTTGGATTTATTTGCCACCTTCCGTCACGGTTTACCTGAACATGGAGACAGCTGTTGTTATTGTTGGATTTAGTTAAAACATTTCAGTTACACCAAGAATATCACGAAAATATTAGTTACGAATCGTAATACTACGTTCATTCCCATTTCGGTGCCTAATCGTATTGTTAGGTACTTGATACCATTCTGTAACTTGGTTGCCGTAACTCCTATCCAAATAATAAATTATATTAGGTACGTACCAGGGAAGCTTTATAATTGACTCTCACTGGCGAATCGTTGCATAGTGTTAAAGTTTTTTGAGTCCTAGTCAGTAATTTCACTTGGCCCCAATAAAGGGCCGTGGGATTGCATGTGACGATGGGGCGCACACCACATCCCGCTATGTGACATATCTGCACTGGTTTAGAGAGTCCGAACAGATGTAACCTTAAGGAATAAAGATTACGTAACATATCTCAATAACAATAGCAAGTCTAGTAATAAATCGAATTCACGTTTGCAATGAAAATATTAATAGACTGTAGAATGTAGCTGTAATCAAAGCATAACTTTGAATGTTTACCTTACAAAATACTCTTGAGTACCGAGAACGCTTGTTTTAATGTTAACGGGCAAGCACAAAGAGCTATTTGGATGTATCATGCCCTCTTTTGTGCCGACTTCCACTTCCAAGTTCGATTCCTCCTAAAAATCAATGAAATTTTCCAGTCGACTTGCTACCAATCTTATATTCTGTATAACAGCGCAAAAATTGCAAGCTACCTGTGGTTCTTCAACAGTGAAATATCCTCGGAAACCGTTACTGCTTATAAAGAGCTCGTGTTGATAGGTACAATCCAAGAAACAAGCCCGTAAATTAATATCTGGCGCTGGGGTGATCTCAGGCACCATGGCGTTAAATGTAACAGGCAATACAATCGGAGGACTGTCTGATTTATCCAATTCTAATTCCAATGACGTCTGATTGGCTCTAATCAAATTTGCCGTAAGTGTAACCTGTGGAGGCATTTGCATTAACAAATGACATGCGACGCGAAATTTATTAATATGTCCCTTGTGTAAAATTACCGATGAGATTAGTGCGATAATTAATAATAAATTCACGTGTGCGTTTGCCAAAAGTATGACAGTAAGATATTGCGACGCGACATCGCGTTCGAAAACACACTTGTTGTTCACGATTTCATTATTTTCAACTACGATATTCGTTTGTTTTACCTTTACAGATATCCGAGACTCCGGCTCGATACATATTTTGGAAGGTTCGATGCTAAATTCTCTGGGCCATTGTGGCACTTGCGGCTTAGGTCTGTCAGCCACTGCGTAGTCTGTTAACATAATGCTGCTTATCTCGGGACCATCCGATGATATTTTAAGAGAGCCGTTCACGTGCACTATGGATTCATTTATTACGTCCACTTCTAAAGTTTTAGACAAACCTACAATGTAGTTATAAAAATATAATAAGTATCACAAAAAGCCAGGTCTATTAAAGGATAGGCAGAGAACGCTGAGAGCCAAATATAGAGATATTTAGCTATCAAAATATAGGATACTTAGGTATATACATAGCATATACCTACATGGTAGCATAGGACGTGCTTCACCTAAATTAATCATTCGGCTATGAGCGCACGGCCATTTCGCTAGCTATATAACGACGGGACAATCTTACCTAGGCTGACCATCCCGAAATCCAAGCATGGTATACTGAACGTTAAAGATGGATAAATTACAACACCCCTAAAAAATAAACATCGTGAGGTTACAATACCAAAATGAAATGTAAGAAAATTTTATTTATATTAGCATAATAATCTACCTCTTCGGGGATAACAGGCGTGATGTTACGTTTTTACGTTTTTTACGATTAGGAATAGCGGAGAAAATGCATAGGTAAAAATTTACATACGAAATATTGTAAATTTGTAGGTCATTAATTTATTACATTTTCATGGTCTTACTTTAAATACAATTTCAGCACAACGTCAGTGTCGCGAATCACAAAATTAATTTCCTCAAAATACGGTCCCTGGTTGGAATTACAAAAGGAAATCACAAATATCTCCTTTTCACCCGGACGTAGACAATGCATCTGCGGTGTACAGGCTATGACGCTTCCAAATAGAGGTGCTATCTCTTTGTAGACAACGACTCCGTTAATGTGTCCTGGAAATAAATTTGTACAAAAGCAATACCGTAATCAGTTCAAAAAACAATATACCTACCGTTGATCTTTCGTGTCACTGAAAATCTACAACACGGTTGAAACTTCATCTCAAAGATATTATATGTAGGTAGAGTAGGCGAGCCATAAGCGCGTATGTACCTAAGTAAAAATGTCTCTTTGATAGAAAGAGAAAGAACATGCATTTGGTACACGTTTAATCGTACCTGATTGTCTTCTTCAGTAATTGACTTGCAAAGTGCTGTTTGATACAATGATTTACAAAGAGAACGTAGTACTCCCTTTTATTTAGCATTCACTCCCTTTCTCTCTCTCTCTATCAAAGAGACTTTTTGCTCGGCTTGCCTACTCTACTTATGTAATAGGTCAATGGTATCAGTCGAGGGATACGCTGAATGAGAACGCTTTCATGGCGACGCTGCAGCACAGATAATATTCAATATAAAATAACTTACGATCTTTATTTATTTTCGTATCATTACATATTACTTATGTCCAGTTATAAAGTCCAAATTATTTGTTTGGTTATAAAATTTAAAAACCAAATCTCTACCTTTATTAATAGTTACCACTTCATAATGATAAACTTTATTGATATAAACACAATTCATGTCCAAAGTTTCCAGATTCAACGATATGGCAGGAGGCAGTGATGTTCCGACAAGCTTTAACGGAACACGATCTGGTATTCCATCTATATCTAAATATAATGTACTCTCAAACTCGCCAATTTCTTTCGGTGAAAATGTTATGGTAATCTCTGTTGATTTTCCAGGCCACAATTTGCCTTTCTGTAAAATAAAACTACTTTACAATTAGATTCCTATAGACGTTTCAAACCACTAGGCAGAGATAGTCTAGTGGTTTGAAATTCGACCTATCACTCCGGGAGGCCGGGTTCAATCAAATCCTAGCTCGCGCCTCTTAAAAATGTGCGTGTGAAGTCTGCCAACCCGCACTTGGCCAGCGTGGCAGACTACGTAACCCTCTCATTGTGAGAGGAGACCCGTGTTCCAACAGTGTAACGATAAAAAGGATCGAGAAAAAGACGTTCTCTTCTTATTTAAGAGAACCGAGTAAGTAATTCGTTTTTACAACAGGCTCTTTTCACCAACTTACCTCATCCTGAGGGACGGCCAATACAGATTAATAAATAACGAACATAATAATATACGGCATATAGTAAGTACTTATATATAAAAATATGTTAATAATAAACTAAGTATTTGTATAAGTTCAAATGACACATTTTAAGAGCAGTAAATTACTAACGATCGGTGTAACTGAAAAATGTGTATTTTGAAAATACAGTGTTTCGTCAGCGATCAGTGCTTGTATTTCGTCGAAGAATATTCTCGTATACACTCTGTCGTGTTCGTCGCTACTCAGAACATCAAATTGCATAAGTTTAGTCGACTTTGATGACTCACTCTCCTTCAAATTGAAGAACACAGTTGCTAGTTTGACTTTATCTTCGAAATCTAGTAGGATGAAGATAGTATGTTTTAATATATAAAATACATTTAAAAGCAGAGAATAAAAAGATATTGTATTATATTTTATATCGATTCTTCCCAGAAATATTTTTATGGAGGCAAGTATGTTTTGTAATGTTTTTTAAATATTTACCTACCTGTTAAATTATTTAAATAAAATCACGTAAATTGCAACACATACTTTTTGACATTTTTTAATGTTATAATCTGTATAAGCTAAGAGTAAGACATTACCCTATATCATACTAGGGTTTAAATAATCGTAAAGCTTTGAACAAACGACTTCTTCCAAAACCCTTTAACTAAAATACTCACCATAGAATACACTTTCATTTTTCATGCACATGTATGTCAATAGATTCACAGATTTATTGATTATTTTGAAGGTCTGCTGCCGCACCATCGTGTTGTATGTGTCTGGGAACCGGACTATTTGCTTCTCCAGTTCGACATTAACCGTATGTGTTGACCCATATAGGTATATGCGAAAATTTTCCCCTGCAAACAGCGTAATTATCGTTAGTTTAGAAACATTAAAAGCAACGCGAATGATCAAAATCTCTGTATATCAATTAAATGCCTCCAAATTGTGATTTATAAAAGTTTTCGTTTCGCGCTTGTCATAACTTGTTTTATAATTGTACTAACTCCAAGTGTGATTGAAAATATCACCAGTGCATGTATCGTGGTGTACAATAAAGAATAAACAAATACGTAAATGGGTAAACTGTAGTCATCACCTGTCTCAAACACTGCATTCATCACACCACGAGAATCTCCCAAGTGCATAGTTTTGAAAGTAACTTTAATCTCTATCTTCTCATCTGGACACAGATGCGCTGATTTAGGTTGGACCGCAAATGGACTGCAAGATGTTTTAGTATAACGGTGCAAGCCAAAAAAGTATTACAAAATGATCGTATATAAAAAATAAAATTTACCATCTTGCCTTCAGAGTGAAACCAGCTGGTACCAAGCCAATATTATGAATAGTTAAAAAAATATAATTCTCAATCTTTAACGGAATCCGTGGTATACGAATCTCATCAGGAAAATCAAACATTGGTCTCGGAGCCATTGCTGACAAATGGAATTGAAAACACAATGAATTAATAAACAGCCAATGCAAATGTATAATATTCAGATTTACATAATTTCTCCTCTATTCTCACCTATAACTGGTAAAATATACTGGCCAGTATCAGTGTGGAACGCAATTTTATGAGTGTAATCTTCATACTGAAGAGGCAGAAAAGTGACAGAGAACGTGACCCCGATTCCCGGAGCTAGGCGCGACAGCAAAGATGTACCGATAACTTTAACGAAGAAGACTGAAGAATCCTTGCAAACCATGTTTATGAAAGTGGGCGCCTGCAAACAATTCCTGGTAATGAATTACATGACAGTGATCGACGCAAAACCGATTTCAAACTGAGACCAAGACCGTAACCGGATATCCGTCACCTCTTCTAGTTTCGAACCAGAAACTTCAGCCTCGCATCAATAATAATATATTCTTATAGATTTCTAGGAAATAGTCCCTTACACTTCATTGATAGGCACGAGAATTATTAACGTATTTGTACAGGCTTTGGTAACACTGCACATTCTACTGGTCGCTACTGAAGGCACATTTATATCAACGCTAATGGGACTCCTCTATCCAAAACTCAACTAGCTAATACCTACCGGTACATTTAATTCTGTATTACAAAAGCTAGAAAACGAACCTTCCCGATTGTACACAGGACCTGCAATCCATGTGTGAACAATCTGAAGCAAATGTTACCTAATTTTAAATTGTCTACGTTCTGGAATAACTTGCCACGATTTGATCTTTCCACCCGTTTACTACAGACAAAAGTAGGTACCTACTTAAAAAGTAGGTAGATACAACAAATTATAAAATACTTAAGTATAGCCTAAGACAAAATACACGGACCCTATTAATAATAATGCAATTGTTCTTACATACATACATACATATCATCACGCCGGGTCCCTTGCGGGGTAGGCAGAGAGCACCGAGTGCCAAATAGTTCTATCCTTACAGACCTGATTTATTATTAATTATTTATAATTTTTTTTATTGTTCTTACATTAAGGAATAGTTTACCTTGCTGATGTTTTTAACATTAAATTTTGCCACATATTTTTCATTGAGCTTAAAATTCTGAAAAACAATGAGGGGAGGCGTGAAGGATAGCACTGTTTTACTGGTTTTCCGGCCGCTGCCGACGATATTGTCCACGGCCGCACGGTTCAATGTTTGTAGACGATCCGCTGTGGACATTTTCATTTCCACCAAGTACTCGGACGGTGTAATCTACACATTATATAAAACGTAATATGAATATTGAACATAAATTTATGTATTAACCTACCTATAGACGCTAATAATCGTATATTCTGTCGTTTTATTTTCTATACGTGTTATCCAGCCATCCTTACTATTTCTTGACACGTGGAGTATTTGTGTACAATTTGGAAACGAAAAAAATGTATATTATAAGCAGAGCTTATTAAAAGTATAATACATAATTCGTACCTCTTCAGAAGCATCAAGCAACTTCTTTTTTGCGAGTAGATGATATAATTCGGCTGTAAAATAACCCTGTTTCTTAAATTTTTGTAATATCTCCATTTTGCTCGATAAGCTTTTCACTTAATCAAAAGTCATTTAAATATGACGTCTTCGCAGTTTATTGTGGTTGCTAAGATATTCTAAAATTGATTTAAAAATAGACGATTGTGCTTAGAACTGGTTAGTTCAGTAGGCCCTTTTTAATACAGTTTAATAATCTAGAAATAGTAAAGTTTGGGCATAAAGATCGTTTCTTGCCCTGACATACAAAATGTTTAAAGCTGTTAGAAATTAGCAAAAAATTAGAAAGGCTTCCACCAATCCATACAAGGCCAGCATGGTAAAAAGAGGGCTATTTCCTTTTTTGCGCCAAAAAAACTCATTCTCTAATAAAATGTCAAGGTATTAAATTAAACAATGTGCAAATTAGGCCATATAATTTAATATCTTCCATTATTATTAATACACCTTCCACGTTTGTAAATAATTCATAATGTTAAAATACATAGTATTTAAAACGAAAGAAAGCATCTGATATTAAATTTATCGCTTGTCTAAGTAATATCGATGTTCGACATTGTAGAATTTAATGAAAAACAAATTTGCGAAGCGCGAAGGTACTTGATGCCGGCAAGAGGGCGCATAGAGTTGAGTGCGGAAATAGCTGCGCGTCGTAATTTTAGTAGAATCAGGGCAACGCGGCCGCGGACAGAAATAGAGGCGATGCCGGCGCACGCGTCTTCGCGCTGTCAATTTCATCCGGATAGGGCGCAAGATTAGCGGGCGCGGCGTGAGCACCGGAGCCCGCGCCTGGTGCAACAGCCTCGCGAGTGCCCAGTTCTCCATCGATTGCATAATTCCGTGTTCCCTTACTATGCCGTGAAACAATTGCTCCGTGCTGAAAGTGTCACATTTTCCAGTGTTTTGAGTAATCCAGTGCGAATTGGAAGGATATCGTGAGTAACTTCTTGCTGCTTTCATTCACTTGTAAATATTACATTACGAGTTTACTAATATTAATGAATAAAATGATTAAAGAAGATTAATATTTTCACTGGAATGTGGGCAGTGCATTCGATATAAATAGGTAAAATAACTTCGATATTTTGGGATATGAGAGGCGAAATAAATGGGTCGAGCCAGCGTCGGCGACGCGGCGCCGCCCGCTCTGTCCCGGTCACAGCTGCTGTTTCGTTTGCACATGATAATACTCTATTATTATATGTAAATGTACACAAAGTCAGAATATATAGTACTAACGCTTATTTGTACTAGGTATAAGATCGAAACTGCACGAACGCTACGCCCACAACAACTCTGATTCAGTTGTGAAGTTCTGAGCAAGTGCAGCGGGGCACATTACGTATAAATCTTTTTTTCATTGCCTATAAATATTTTCCTCGCATTAAACAAAGCACTTTTAAAACAGGCCATAATCACTATGTCCATGTGTAACGGCATTTTTTTTCGATAATCTAAAACGCAGTTTTGTTTATCAGTATGTACACTAATATGTAGTAGGTAACCCATTACCTAAATTATTAAATCACATATCTAGGTATTATCATGTTACACTTGATAAGTACATTATATTCTGCTTTGTAAGTTTACTATTTATTGTATACAATTTATTCGATTGTATAATAAATTCCAGAAGTAATAATAACATTTTGCAAGCTCTGATTATCGCCTGCTCTACATAGTTATTTACGTAGCAAACTCCTCGTGGGAGTCTTGATGATATTGAAACTAAAAATCTGAATGTACGGGTATATTTTGTGCCTACAGATGTAAATTTACAGATTTTTAAAACACTGAATTATACATAGAAAATTTAGTTCAACATACACTCATTGATTGGGTCTATCTCTCTTTGGCTCAAATCATTGTTATCTTAAAAAAAGATAACTAAATGTTTTTTGTAAAAACATATAAATAATAAGTAAAAAAACCCATCAAATAACTTCAAAGTGTCTTAAAATATTTGGAACTTACAGACACAACATAACCACTCATTCAATCTACTGACATAGCTCAAATGTATAGGTACATTTGTAGTTTTACTATTTCGATAAAATACACTGACAACGCCAGTAAATTGGCTCGAGTTGGCTAACGTCAAGAAACTAGGTAAACGTTTCACGAAAAACAATATGGGTCACGTTCCAATTCACTACAGTGGATGCGTGGTTTTTGGTTTCGATTTGAGTGCAGTTTAACAACAATCATGGTAGGTATTTGGGTATCCCCATAGAGCAACCCATGGGGTGGCATGGCGCGGATAGTATACCCATTTGGGTATCCCCATAGATTTGGCCAGAAAATCTATATACGTGTGTGATTTTTCAAGCTAAGCAACACGTTGGTAAATCCACTCATGTTGCAGATACCCTTCAGTGACTGGTGACAAATTATACTCAGATGGGCCGTCTGTATGGCCACCATACCTTTTGTTATAAAAAAAATGCAACTCGTTAAGAAATTTGAAGCTACCTTAAACTTGAGACAGAGATTAGGGGTGTTATCAACATTAACAAAGTTTAATTAGGGTATGGTCTTCGCAGAAAATGAAGACGCCTTCCAAAACTGATATCGAACATCCTCCATGTTATCTATAATTTCACTTAAAAATAATATCACGCCTGTAATCCCCGAAGAGGTAGGCAGAGGAGTGTACTACATTGCCACGTTGCACCAGTTACGTTCACGTCCCACTATGAAATTGGTGGTGAGCCTATTGTCATGCACCAGGGATATTTCCAACCTCCACCTCAACTAGAACTAGAAAATCTAAATTTGAAAAGTCCAGTAGTGCCCGACCTGGGATTTGAACCCAGGACCTCCCTATCAGTAGTCGCGCTAGCAACCACCACGTCACATATGGGTTAGGAATCTATATATTAATACGTGATGCAAAAACTTTGGACCCCTTTTTACGAAAATTGCGCGGACGCAGGAGCATAAAAT
>DWTO01002412.1:0-14037 GCA_018244755.1 Jemadia pseudognetus
TAATATATATATATATAAACCTTAACTCATACGTTTTTTGGGAAGGATCCGATTAGTTTCGGCCTATTAATATTCGCTCGTGTAATATTTCCTCCATCGCTGACGCTCGTTACTAACGTCGCAAATTCTCAACATTAATGAATACATCATAAAAATCTCAACCTAACTTATTAACTTCATTTACATTTCGCAGGTGCCGAGAGAGGCCATGACTCACCTATCTGGATCAAATAAATTAGGTTGTAAATAATGGGTGATTTAGAAGTCTCCGAAACCGGCGCGCATTCAGGAATGTGAAAGAAGCATGTAAGGTTTGTAAGAATAGAAATATCTGGCACTCTGCGCTCTCTGCCTATCCCAAAGGGACCTAGCGTGAAGATGTGTATGTATATTTCGCATACATATATTTAGTATAAACGTATGTAAATATTCGTAAAAACTTTTAAAAATACTTGTTTCATTAGCCAGCAGGAAATTAGTTCTTTAGAGTAATCGGTCTGAGAAAGGAGTCCATTTATTGACACTTATTTTATTGTCCCTTTCAATGAATTTATAATTTATTTGTGATTAAGTATTTCATCCTATTGTACAGGCGGTAGGTATAGAAAAAAACATAGGTTGAAATAATTGAGCTACTTAAAATGTGATGTTTGTTAAATAGAAAATCGCATATATGGAAATTGCTTTGCGTAATTAGATAATTACTTTATATGAATGAAGTACATTTAGGCAGTGCACAAGTATATGAAATTTAATAATAATAGTATGTTCCAGAGTGGAGTTTTGATTCATTACAGAAATGTAAGCGGTAAAATCGCAAATTTTAAAATTAATGTGGTGTATGTGACTGAGCCTTTATTACAAAATTGTTATTTTAAGCAGGTCGGCTGCGGGCGAGCACCGCAGGATCAGGGTTCAATTAGTTAGCGATGGACTCTCCGCTTCGCTTCAATTCCGCACGCTACTCCGAAGCAACTGGTACGACAAATCAATGTCCTATTCAATCAGATGATTATAAAATGTTGTTTGAATATTTTTACTTTTTATGTAAAATATGTAGTTCTGATAACAATTAACTAGGTTACTAAAATAATTATGCTTACTATTGCTACTGTTGAGTCACAGGTCTCGGGTTCGATTGTGGCTCAAGATGAAGAATACTGCGATGCGCTTGTACCTGTATTCGTTGAAAAAATATTCAATTCCTTGAATAGAGAAAGAAAGAATTGGGAAATGGAGGAACTGTCACTCATTTAACAAAAATTAAGTGCAATCATGTAAGTCAACGTACATATTATTTTAAGTGACAACAGATGAGGCTGAAAATATAATTGTAATTGACGATTCATATATTTGAATATTGAACGGATTTTCCTGTATTGTTTAGCTCACGGCTCTAAGAATAGATACATAAAACTTATAACGTCTTTATTTCATACGACCTTTGTTATAAGATACAAATTGGACCCCGGAAACTATAAAATACAGTCGAATATTTATATCACTGCTCACATTTCTATTGGGGTAAATGATACACAATAAACTTAGAAGCAACTGGGGCTAAGGCACAACGCACATGTGTTATAAATAAGATCTTCCTTTTTGTGTCTCCCTTTCTTTACAATGGTTGGGTCACATAACATGTTCTAAGGACACTGTTCAAATTGCTTTTCTTTATACATTTTTCTACGTTAGTATTGTCAGTTTTCGTGTAGATTGTCATTGGGATACCGTTATGCTAGGTTTCGTACCACATAGGCAGTGAGTGCAGACAGCCAAATTTTTCTTCTCATACAGATTTGACACATTTCTTTTACCTTCACTCACACAAGCCCTAATCAGCTGTATATTTTATCTTCCGTTTATTTCTGTTTTTTAAATACTAGTGTTACATTGGTGTGTCGAACTAAACGCCCTTATCACTTTTTTCTTTCTTTCTTTACAACTAATAACGTACCATCCCGTCTATCATCCCCGAAGAGGTAGGCAGAGGAGTTTAGTACACTGCCACGTTTTACTAGATACGTTTACGTCCCACTATGGAATAGGCCATACATCAGGCACAAATCCAATAGCAATTTATATTTCCATATCCTGACTCCGAAAATAATAAATCGTTATTTTGTAATTTTACACGTATAATTTATTATTTTAATAGGCGCGGCTCAAAATTGTATCGTTTCTAGGGTTGACTAGAAATCAAGGCGAGTTTAAAGGTTACTACATAGATAAATAATCAGAAACAGAAGCTGGAGTAATATTAACTTGAAAAACAAAGTAATAAAATGTGATTTTTTTATGTTACAAAATGTAAGTGCTCGTCTTATCGATGCAATCCGTTTTTTATTATTTGATCCAATTCCCAAGAATCACTAAATTTCAAGCTCCATGACCGTCGATCTCAATAAAACGCATATAAATGTAAATATTTATGTTAAATTTGAGATCAGTTTTAACTGAAGTGACCGCGCTGTATCGCTTTATGTGATCTGTGGTGCACGGCATTACCTTTGAATTGTGTTTGTTTAACAATCAACGATTTTCGAAGGTGTTTGAATTTACACTGAATTGTAATATCAATGAATTATTAATATACACTTGTACATTTTGGAAATTTTGTAAATTAGTTTGTAGCTGAAATGTAGAAAAATGATTTTTGGTTCTAAGTTCAAAGTCATTGGTTTTAGTCTAACTTCGTATTTATATTTATTTTTTGCGTGTAATCTTTTTTTCAACATTTTCCTTTTGAAGCATTTAAAACGACGTTTGTTTCCTGTCTACTCTTTAATTAATGGTAGTTACGTATAATATAACCATTGTGTATTTAATACATTGTATATTATCCGCGGTTTTTTATTACTTGGACTCACTTATACAGGATGAGTCGGGATTATCGTTGCACAGAAAAAAAATCTGACCTATCCAATTTCATTACTCGACTATTTTACGACCACTGTATCCTATCGCTGTATACAGAGTGTTCTTTTTACATTAATGTTGCTATTGAATAACGTAATGTATTGTTATTGAATAATGTAATTAAATATTATTTTTATTTCAAACAGAATAAAATTCCATGGTAACAATAATAATTTTCATTCCTAATGAGATAATTTGTTTGGTTCTATCAATGATTTATTGAAGAAAACTATATTTTGGTTTATTTTTGCTGTAAGTTAAATATTCTCTATATATATGTACGTACATTGATTAGTGAATCTCGTTTTTATACAGGTCGTGGTTTACGAGGTCGTGGATTTGATTCCCATTCATATAGGTCATAATTCAATAGGTGATACTTGGCAGTGTACTACATTTCTCTGCCTACCTCTTCAGCATTACTGGCATGATGTTACGTAGTAATTAACAAAACCACATCCTGTAGTAATCATGCCACTTACTATTGGTTATAAAAGTTGATAGCGTTGGAAGAACGCGACAGGGTACACCTTCACGGGAACGCCTCGGAAACATCATCTGATCTTTGTTTTAATTAGCTACATGGTATGTATACAATAATATCTCAGGACTCCGCTAGCGTGGCAGATTATGGCCTTAATGATTCTCATTGGTTGAGAAAGTTCGTGTCCAGCAGTGGGAAAAATAATAATTTGCTGATAATTGATGAATAACGAAGCTACTTATTAAATATAGTAACTATAAGAGTTTATCTTTCAACAGATTATTATTTGCTCTTGGCTTTTACAGCCTAAGTGGGTAACAGGACTAGTTAGGAGGACTGGGGCTGTCTGCGATTGGAGTGCTCTCCCGTCCGCGTGGAGATGTGCGGGCGCCGAGCCAACCCTGTAACGGCGGGGTGAAGGTGTCAGCGGTGTAACGACACCCTCGCGAACCCCGCGAGGGGGATGCTGTTATGATTATTTCCCTTCCGAGGGTACATTTAATTGTCGTCTCCGCTGTTTTTTCATTAGGCTTGTCTAATATCGCTGAGTTATATTCACAGTGGCTTTCTGCTTAATATCGAGTTGGTTGTACGTTGGTACCTTAATTTTTTTTGTTCTACTTGAAGACGTTAAGGAGATCTTTCAGGTTTGCACGTGGCCGATTTTGTGTCTATTCTTCTAGTGGAAAATAAGTGTGTAAGCATTCAACGATATCTTCACTAGCGTAATATACATATATTGGATGTTTTGTGTTTAAAAGATGCAGTAGCACACCTATGGAGTTTCTTGCGTCGCTTCTTCTCCATAGCGAGGCATATTCCGAAGCGGTGGTAGTTTCATGTTGACTCACAACAAGTGTTATAATGATCCAATGTTGAATAAATGAAATTCTTATTAAAGTTTTTAGATAAACTCGAAAATACCGTGACAAAGTGATGCATTTATTTGATGGAAACATTGGAGAAAAATGGTAACATTGCGTAATCCTGACAATTCTTGACGTTGTCATGCCTGTTATTGTCCTGGCACCCGAGAATAAAGTTTTATTTAACAATTTGATTTCAACGCAGTAGTATACAGTATCTTGACACCCGAGAAAGAAATACAAGTTTATTTTGTACGTTTCATTTATATCCTGTAAAAGGTAATCACGTTGATGTGTTCTGTGCGTGCTGATGCGTTGACGACTTAACCGCGAAGCTCCATCACGATGATTGAATTCAGTTCACCCTTTGTACGGAACCGAATATCACTGTAGGGCAGTGGTGGTCGAAATTCGACTGTAATTCATTAAATGTTATGTTTCAATTTTTTTATCACATTTGTATCAAAGAGTACACATCAATAAATCTCTAGTGTATGTTCCACTGTTTGAGCACAGACTATTGTATCAGGCATTTGTATGAATGCAGATAATAAACGTTTTTTATTTATTGAATACTATTATATTATATAAATACAAACTTAAAGTATGTCAAATTTCACACGCATTCTTGCGTGCAATATTATTATTATATCACCACTCCAGGGCACTTACGGGGTGGTAAGAAGTGTCTTACGTAAGCGTACTGGCTTCAGTAAATGTACTGAAGCCGGTTCACCGTCATCATCCTTTCTATGTCCGCTGCTGGATGTAGATTTCTGAAGCTGATTGGTCAAAATCAATGACAAATTATCATTATGTTACAAACGACAAAGCGCGAAGTAGAGCGACGGGGTTTTTCCAATAAATGGGATTCGCGTGGGTGTGTTGCGGTGAGTATGCGATATGAGGTTTTTCAAACTCTGACGGCCTCAGATTGTTTTAACAGTAGTCACCACGATCCTAACAATAAAGTTGATAGGCTTTGGGAGTATAACGATATATGTCGCTGTTTTAGTAACGAAAATAATCCTAGGAAAATAATTTCTTCAGGAATTCTTGTTTGTGTTTGGATTCAGTGATAATGAAAAATTCAGAGTCTGTTTAAAAAAATTTCAGTGAAATGGATTATTGGTAGCTCATGATGCATAAAGCGGCCAACGTCCGGACGGTTTCTACTTCATGTTGACTCAATTCATGTACTGTCGTAGATGTGGTTTCTTAAAGGCATAATACAATACAACTTTACCACATATGTACCACAAACACATACATAAAATAGCAAAAATAGAGTTAAACAAAAATAGGGGATGTCATTGTTAATAATACTACGTATGTATATTGGTAATAATATTTAACAAATTTGTGGTATCATTATCAGTCTATCTCAGTCAACTGCTGGACATAGGCCTCCCTCAAAGAACGCCATCGCGCCCTGTCTTCGGCTTGCCGCATCCAGCTTCTGCCTGCAGCCTTTCGTAGATTGTCACGTGGTCGGAGGGCGTCTTACACTACTTTTGCTGAGGTGCGGTCTCCACTCCAGAATTCGCTTACTCCGACAGTTGTCAGGATTTCAGCTAATTCAAATTTAGCCAAGTTCTGGGTTTTTAATTTTAGACGTTCCGTAAACCTGAATTTATGAACGGTAAATAACATGATCATAAGCCAATTACTAAATCATATACAATTGTATCATACAAATATACTTATGTTTGTAAAACATTAAATTTTCAGTGGATATTAAGCTTTAATCTGACTTAGCGGTGCTTTCTCGGCCTGAAACGATTTAACTCGCGTCCATATCAAACAGCCAGCCGAAATTAATTCCATTCAAATGTGTTCTTTACAAACAGAGGGATGTTTTTCAGCAAATCTCTTCATGTCGGATAACATACGTTGTGTTTGAATTTAAAAATATCCACTCATTTTCATGACCCACCCCTTGATACAAGGGTTGGAAATTCGAGATGAAACATTTTGTTAGGTAAGCAAATGTATGTTAGAAAAAAGGTTATATGTAATATTTACCTGATTTTTTCGTATGTACTAATATATTGGGTGCTTCATGTTAATTATTTCATTTTATTTCTTTTTCGATTTCATATTTGATTCGATTGTTGCTATTAGGAAACAGTTAAACTTAATCGGCGACTTAGAACAGAGTTTGAAAACACAGGGAACAGATGGATTGACATGTAAATTCTTCACTCCGCCCTGGGGGAGCATGGAGAAGAATGCTGCAAGCTTTGCTCCATTACGATAGATATTTGTGCCAGGCTGTGGGATATAAAAAGGATTGCAGTATATTAAAATGAAACAATAACACAGCTCTTTTGTAATACCATGAACATTAATAATAATTTTTAATATTTATAAAGAGATAAATATCTCTTTTAATGCTTTTATCCTTAAAATGAAATTGAACCCAAAGTAATGATTTTAAATTAATGTAACAAAGTAAGCCGCGGCCTGCGCCGCGGTCTCCCAGAGCGAATATACTGCTTGTTCGCTCACCATAATTGTTATTACTGGTAAAAGGGTAGCTTTGAGGTTTTTATCATAAAATGAAATAAAATGTTCAAAATTATATAACGTACCTAGTGTTGCGGTGATAATGAATAAATATCTTGGACGTCTCCACACACGGTCATCTAAACCTAAGCTGCGCAGACCTGGTGTTCTGGCCAATAAATGCATATGTTTGTTGTGGGTGGGATCAAACTCGCGATTCGCGATCCTGCAGTGAAGTTCATTAACCACTGG
Organism: Jemadia pseudognetus; assembly: GCA_018244755.1. Classification (NCBI taxonomy): domain Eukaryota; kingdom Metazoa; phylum Arthropoda; class Insecta; order Lepidoptera; family Hesperiidae; genus Jemadia; species Jemadia pseudognetus. The sequence continues at coordinate 7,030 of DWTO01002412.1, forward strand.
AACAACGGGTTAATGAGACCTGTAACTTTATTCATTGTGTAGGTTCATACAGACAACATCAGACACAAATTATGTGTCTGAAGTTCTCTGTTATCACCGCTGACATATGCTAATATATTTTATTTTTTAATAAACTGCAGTTATATTTTGACCACTGGGCGCCCGTCGGTATATATATTTGGGAATCAAACGAACTTGCAAAGTGAAGTTCGATACCAATTATGTGACAGCTTCATTCGATGCGATTTATATTACCCCATGTTACCTTAGTTTTTTTTAAATTTAAATTCAATTTTCTATCATCTCAAATCATCATCAAATCAACTCTGGCCATATGAAGTTTTCTTGTCTAAACTAAATCGCTGAACGAAATTAATGACATAGGCCTTGGTATAGAAATACGTTTCAGCGCGTAAAAGGGCATAATCAACTTTTAATACATTCATTGTTTTTTTACCAATCAGCACTTATAAGAGTGAAATGATACTAGGTTATTTAGAAGTACAAATATTATTTAGTTTATTATTCAACGAGTATTCGTTTTTATTTAATAGCCTTGATTTCATTCAAAACAACTCTTTGTTCTATATAAAACACAATGTGGGCCCCACATCCGCTGACAACGGTAGGAAATGCGTTCATTGTTTTGCCCCTTTACGATCCGATCTCCAAATTTGATTACAATCATAACATTTGTTACATACGTACGTGAGGGATTGGGTGTTATATATTAAAATTACAGCAGTGAAGTAGTATTCGACTATTCGTACATTTGACATCGAAAAAAGACAAAAGCTCTCGCGGTCGTGAGACACCCGGCTGTGACTAAGTTCCTTTCACTGTTCTTATATTGAATAACATACAATAAAATAAATGGTATATACAAAAAATGTTACATAAAAAACGATTGCAAACAGGTATCCGATTCTCGTGATGGTAAGTGGTCACCGTCACCTACGGACATTTTCAACAACAGAGGAGTTAATACCGTGTTTCCTGCCTTGAAGGGACTTTTTAAAGCTACATTTAAAGAACCCCATGTTAGAATACCTTTAACACATCCAAAGGATGCCGTCCACCCGTTTGGAAATATTGCCTTGCACTTCACAGTTTAAAATACGCGGAAGATACCAGGGTGTCTTCCTAGAGTTTGTTATAATGATTAGTGAAGCAAGCTGCACTGCTGATCGGATTTGAAATGCAGCACTGCACTTGGATCCGACCACATACACTATATATCTATAATAATAAAATGATTATCCACTAAGCTTGATACAAGTTTTTACACGCTACTAAATTATAGGTCAGTGCTAAAACCACATAATGGCCAAATCATTTTTAACCGCAAGCTTACATTAAATTACGATCACAAATTTATAAGTCACCATATGTACGTCCACTTAATTAAAACATGACTGATAAAATAAACATAACTTAAACGGCACGCGACCTGCGGTTGGACAATTTAAATACTTGAGATATTAGCAATAATGACAACAACAGGTATATATTAACCTTAGGTGAGTAGTGCAATATTGTGTTTTAACTCTTAGGCTCTTTGACTGTTTAGTTTTAACTACTTCAACTCATTGGTGTTTGAGCTTTTCAATGATCTTATCTTGAAGTGGACTGTGGTAGTAGATACTTCTTTGTATCACATTTTTATACATTTCAAATTCATATTTGTGAACTTTATGCATATCTACCCTTTTCAACGTTTCACTGCTGGATTCGGCTCACCTATCGTATTGAAACTAGAAATAAATTGGACGTTGTACCACTCTCCACTAACTAGAAAGTTCTATTTTCTCTCTTCATCTCTTCTAACTTCTAAGTATAGCAGAGCGGTGTCCGCAGACGAAACATAGAAAACTATAATTAAGAAAATATTCCATGGTTTTTACATGGGCAAAATTGTAAAACTAATATTATGGATGATTTTATTGAAAGTGTTATAGACAAACAGGCAAACCGCCCAACCTATGGTAAATGTACTGTAGCGCACGATCATCATGAGTCTTACTAAAACTGTCATCGTTCTACTGTTCGCAGCGACCTCTACCTGCAATGGGTTTGAACTTTACAGTTTGTTGCCCGCGCGGGATAAGTATGATTTAACAGACTGCACAATTGTTGAAAAATTCTAATAAAGTCTAAACATTGATATAGTTATCGACGTAACATCAAATTTCTTGTTTATTTTGGTTTGTATTATTCGTAATTGTAATGAAACAAAAACTAAAAGTGACAATTTTTACGAAATAATTATGACAAATGATATAATAGTTGTAATCGTTTTGTCTTATTCAATGTGACAATCATATTTATATCTAGTAAGATGTCATGTCTTGTAACATCCTCATGAATGTGTATTTTTTATAACGGAAAACAATTAATGATATATTGTCCTAAGAATATTAATAATGATATATTTCTCTCGGAAAACACGACGCGTGCTCAAGAATGACGACAGAATGATTAACAAACTTTTGAAACTGTATACTGTATGTATTATAGCGTTTGCGTAATATTTGTATTATGTAATAAAAATCATAAACGAATCTTTTGAAGTTTTATCTTTTAATTCTATCTAGCTTTTCAGTACTGGAATTTTAATTATGAACCTTATAGTATGAAGTTGATGAAAGTTGCTGAAATTGAAAACTTTCAATGGTATTGCATTACGTTTCACATTAACAAAGGATTCGAACGCATTTAATTCCTAAATTAAAACTAAATTTAACCCAGGACCTCCTGATCGGCAGTTACACTATTATATTTATTAACTTCATTTTCAATTCTTCCGTTATGTCATTCACGCCGTTTTATTAACGCGTTTAATTTTGAGAATTACGATTAAAAAATCCTTCATCTTTCATAAGTACCTTACCCTACTCTTAATCTAAATGGTGCTAAAGTCACTGCTATTGTTTTGCAGATTATCTCTCCAAATCCACGCGGCATTTGACTTCAAATGTCATATTATTTAGTTACAACCTTGACTTTAAGTAACTCACCCAGTCGTGATTTTGAGGAAGCGGCTAAAACTGCTGAATGTCAGGTCGGAATCATGCATTATACTATTAGACGCTTAGACTATCTAGACACATGAAGCACAAGAAAATATTTTTTGGAGCGTGGCAGCATCTAGCCCCAAAATCGCGCGGTCAAAACCAAAGAGGTCTCCTATGGTGTGGCATGCTAAGTTGCGCTTACTTATTCACATTTTTATAAAAGCCCTAGATGGTAATTTATGGGAAACAGGCTGAAATGGGGTATCCCCGTCATTGGTAGTCCAAATCAGTAACGACGAAGGAAATACTTCGTTCTGGTTAGCGCAATGTCCACGACCGGTAGATACTGGTACACAATTAAACCATTCAGTTTGTATACTATTTCTGCCTCAGACTAACATGAATGTTTAGATTTAAAGGTGTGATAAGCAAATTCACAGAGGCGTGAGCCGCGAAGATAGTTATGTTTTCATATATATATATCTTCACGCCAGGTCCCTTAAGGGGTATGCTGAGAGAACAGAATGCCACATATCTGTATCATTACAGACCTGCCGCACTTATTTTACATTCATCACTCTCTACACACATGCACCCTGGTGTTGGAGGCTCCCCGAACATCTAAGTTTTGACTTTTATGAATTTGTATGTTCTTTAATATGTTTCGCTGTAAGAAAATGCCAAGCGAAATATTAAACCTTAGATGATCATATAAATTCAAGGTTCGATCACTCACATTTGATTCTGATTAGCAACCGTTGCGAGATTCAATCTTTCGTCGAAAATGCTTCCATTTATATTATTATAAATTATATCCACCAATTTATAATCAAAGAATAATAGATCCGTTGATAAGCTAATATACCTGCTTTGGTTCCGGGTGTTTAATTTATCGTTTCTATATATTTATTAGAATATCGTGATTGAATTTATCGTTTTGAAATTTGACTTTTATCCACTGATTGTTTAAATTTTTTTATGAAAGTATCAGCATCGTCAACTTATATCTTTCCACTATTAGCCAAAGTCGTCCACTATCTCCATGTCGGGCCGAGTAAGAATACATCCCCGACCCTGTGCCGGGATATAGGGTGTCGTAATAGGCGACTCAACCCGTCGCTGGCAGATCGCGGTATGGCGCGGTCTGCCTAGGCATAGTTACATGACCTGGCCGCCTTTGGGTAGCAGCGAAGGCGGTGGGAGAAGCTGTGCTCTGCGATATTCAACCCGTATGTACCAACATGGAGAGTACGGGCAGAATCCCTCAGGGGAGCTCTATGTCCTGAAGTGGACTGCAACAGGCTAACGATGATGATGATTGGACAAAGGTATTAACCTTAGAATGAGAAGGGTTAAGGCCAATGTTTACTAAGCTGGTCACGTACAACTTGGGAGATTTTAAGTGTCTTAGAGAAAACAATATTGAGAATTCTACGGTTTAAGAATATTTCTTTAAAACAAAATTCATTGGTAATAGAGCAATGGTCATATGAATTTTAATTGCTATATTTCATTCGGTCCAAAACCTGGGTTTTAAATACTCGTTAATTTGGATTAAAATCATAATTTTTTTATTACAAGTCATTTTTTTTTTGTTTTTGTCAAAGACACCGTTTACGTTACTTAAATTTTTATGAATGTTTGCGCGATCATATTTAAAGGCGATGAGCAGGTACTTCCAGTAGATTTATATAGAGAAAAATTACAATGGTTTAACCGCGTTCAAATGTTTCTGGAAAGTTTTAAAATTTACCAATGGAGGTTTGTTGTATAGCAATATATCCATCAATCCACGTTCGATTCGAATGGTGGAGTTAACTCAAGATCTTTCCGCTTTAGGAGTACTACTAGGGGTATATCCTATATCTTCAATACGCTATTTTAAAAATACTGTTGAATGTACATAGTAAATGTTTTGTTCTAGCGGTTGCAAGCAGGTTTTCTTGCTGGAAGTTCCCAGTATTAGCTCGCAGTCTACATTTGTACCAGGTGTCTGCTAAATTCCTCACCCACTATTTTATGAAACGTACTCGTATAACAATAATTGTGAAAAGTGGGGGTACCTACTAGTATCCTATTTGAGTATTTGAGGTAATACAAATTTAGGGTGGTACAGCGTCTATACTCTAGGCATAAGCCTATTGCCGTACATATGACAGTAACTTTCAATTTACTTGTTATGCATTGCTATTCGTTTCTCCACCTTTCGAACCCCGATACCGGAACCTGAAGAAACTCTTAATAAACGTTAATGTTTTGGCCTTATGGAGGACAGTCGGAAGAGTTTTTGTATGAATTTACAATCAATTGGCCGGGTGTTTATTAATACAATTTTGAATCATTCTTTAAATATTGCAATTGCATTTTTAATAGTTATTGGTCTTCACGTTAAGCTTTAATATTACTTTTATAGGTGTAAAAGTTGAGTCTTGAGAAATAAACTTGAGTCGTGGATTTAGTCACGAAACAGGTACCATCCGATGACTTTATACAAAGCGTTGCATCATAGACCTTCGCGTTTTCTCACGGAATCAAAAGTAATCGTGATTTTAAGTGTTAAAAATTGTTGCCTATCATATCTTCTGAAAAGCTAATATAATCTGATTCTAATAAAAACAATATTTCACTGAAATAATAAAAATGACACAATACACGCATGAGTATGTTTACAAAGTTTTTAAACACATCAGTCGATGTAACATATCGTTATCAGAGGCTTAAAAATTCTAACGGAAATTGTGACATTGGAGCCTCCACAGTCGCATCACAATAATCTGCAAACAACTGTTTGTGTTCCAATGTACACCTTTTATTAACGCAAATTTGTTTGGCATTGTATGTATATGACTATTAACAGTTAAGCAGTTCTGTTTCGTTTTTATTGTATCTCTAAAAGGCTCGCCTTCTTAAAATTTAATGAGTACTACAGAAACACAGGCTGTATCGCTCCAAAGACACTACACACCAAAGTCTACGTGTGACTGTCTGGTGACATATTGAACTAGTCGAATCTTATAAGAAAAAGGAAAAAAAATGGTTGGTTTGTTCATCGTTATAGCAGTCACATTACAATTTTTAATTGTTCTAAGAAAAACTAACGTAGGTAGTCACGTTCTTTTGTAGGCTTTTGTGTCTCAAATTCTGATTCACGTTGGGCTTTTCATTCAGTATTAAATGCACGGTCAATGAGTCAGTTTTCGAACACACCTGGAGAATAATACTCGTTTCTTATGTCATTCAGATCTGTAGTTTTTGGAATATACGATGATTAACTTCCTTAATTTGCCAAGTGATTCAGAAAATGAATTTATCTAAAAATCAATTGTGACCTAATTCTGAAATACTTGTAATTAAATTTAGAAAAATGTTATGTTCCGTTAGAAGAGGATCTAAAATATTTTCGTATCATTTATTTTCAAGATAAAAAAGCGCTCCATGCCATCGTGTCATGAATATTGATTGTTGTTTTAAGATTAATTTTAGTGTATATTTTATGTTATTAATTACTTCAAATGGTAATTAAATACCAGAGCCCACAGTAATATTTTCAAAGATCTGAGGACATATGACAGCCTAAGCATCAGTATATAAATGATACAATACTATTAAACTTAACTGACTACCGAACGCAGATCTCAGCGGTTGACGTTACCTGGTCGCTAGAGCTGAACAAAATGTATTGGATGTAATGAAATGCACCAAGCAAAAACAAATTTGAGATTTTCATCAACATATAATACTTTCAGGACGTTTTGCGCTTGTATCGTATATCTGGGACTGTTTTTCTAATCAATTTATATTTATCTATAATATAACGATTTCGGAATTACAGAGAAAAATACATGATTGCACATTTTCTAATCACATGAAAACATATTGATGGATAATCGGACACATTTAAAGACTCCGAGCCACAACTAGAAGATCTATATTCGAACAATTCAGTAATGACCGCCGACTCGGGATTTGAACCCAGGACCTCCCGATCGACAGT
>DWTO01002413.1:0-14037 GCA_018244755.1 Jemadia pseudognetus
TTAATGTATTGACTCACAACCTGTTCTCACGGAACGCTCAGCTAACGCGAATCCTCTGCCGCTCGGCTTAATGTAACACCAAGCGATACAACGGTATGTTGAATTGTTATGTATTATGTGAGTACATGTACAACTCACGGAAGGTGCCCGGCGCTGTGTCGCGCGGGGAAGTGGGGGGGGGGGGGGCTCGTCGCAAGTGCCGGGTTGATATCTGTTACCATGCTATTGTACGATAGGTTTTGTATATTATTTTATAACGATATGCAGTCTTAATTAGATTTAATTTGTGTATGTTGCGTTTCTTTGATTTTGTTAATGTATATACATCGCCTTAAGTTATTATCGCGTCCGCTGTGCGCCCGACAATTCACTCGCAAAGTACAAAAATATTGTATCTTAAGCAAATTGGAGGAGGTTGTTGTAGGTGTGTCCACAGTCATTTCGCGAGGAAACAACAGATGGGACACAAAAATGTTTTAGTCGGAGTTTAAACCGATGATCCCCGGAACAGTGCTAGTTCGCGCCGTTGTCGTGCGACTCGCAATCATGCGAACATTTTTCACCGATTAAATGTAAGTAGATAAGCTTGATTTGATATGGAGGAAAAAAATATTTTAAAAAACTTTGTAAAATATCTACGTTTTAAATTAATTGTATTACCAATGAATGTTGGAAGAGACGTGAGCACTGGCAACACTCGTTTGACCACAGACAATTGAATAAGTACGTGTTATTTTATTATGTCGTATGTTGAAGGCAAAAATTAATTTATTGTGTAATTATTATTATTAACATTATGATTACGTTGTAAATACGGCAGCTGATTTGTTACTAATGTTAATGCAACATTTTAATGCACGTTTTATTTTAAGGTGTAATAATATTCGCAGTTGGAAACTACGAAATGTATAAATATTAGACGTTAAGAAAAGTCTGTATAATTTGAACAATGGAAATATTTTTGGAAAGCTTTTTAGATGAAGGATAATAACTGGAATGGAGGGATAATAACTGGAATGGAAGGAATGGAACTGGGAACTGGAATGGAGGAACTGGAATGGAAGAATAATAACTTGTGACAAGAGAAGGCAAGGGAGAAAGAGATGTACACAGAGAGAAAGAACTAAAAGGTGTTTATGTAAAAGCCAATATTTAATATATGTTACATATGTAAAAGTAATTTACATGAACGTTAACGTTTAAATGTAAAGATATTTAAAAGAGCAAAATTATTATAGTAAGGACTATTTTATTTATAGAATTTAGGTACTCGTTACTGTTTGGTTCAGTTAGATACTTTAGATGAATGATAAGAAGTTTTTGATATGAAGTGTATTTTGACAAAATTTTCTATTACAGATTTACTCATCCAGTAGAATTGTGACGCAATCAGTGTAACATTAAAATTTGTGGTATTTTTCAATTTCAAGCAATTTATTGACTTATTTTTGATGGATGTTTAACATTTGTATAGATTAAGTATCCGTCCGGCTTTCACGGCAAAGGTCTCAAAATCTTCCGTACTGCATTATATAATGATTTTAGCGGTTCTTTTGATTAAGTGCTGTGATATAATAATTACGATGTGTAGCAGTTACTAATGCTTGTAAATCATAGTATGCAACATTTTGCATACGTTAATATTAGCAAGTTTTAATATAAATTTGGATAAATTACACTTGAATTGAACTATAAAGTAAATGCAAAACACATTTAAATATGTTTTTTAGTGCTGCAAACATTTAAAAAACTAATGGTAGCTTGCGAATTCTATCAATAGTTCATAGATGCACACTACAAAGTGCTCTATGACTACGTGGAGTATTTTGTACTAATGTAACCGATGTAACACAGTTAACAATAATAATGTTAAGGAACCGGTTCGGATGCTATTATAATTTTCTAATTTAGATTTTCTAGTGATGGCTCGGTGCCTGGCAATGTCCCCGGTGTGTGGCAATACGCTACCGTTACCACAACCAATACCACCTATTCCATAGTGGTACATAAACATAACTGATGAAACATGCGAGTGTACCACATGCCTCTATGCACCGCTGTAAGAATAATAGCGGTGATGTGACATTTAGCCCATAATAAAAAAATCATTATTCTTCATCGGCAAATACCAATAATACTGGATGTTTGAATCTGTGTTTCATTTGAGAACCTTGACGGCGGTACCAGACTTGTGTGTAGACATGCGATGTACCAGAGATCTTCCACTTTACGTATGTGTTGCCATCGCGCTGCACAGATTACCCAAGGCGTGTGAACAAGTATTCCGTCCACCGTTCGCGTCGCGTGGGTACCGCCTTGAGTATCGGCATTGTTACAATATGTGTACGTATTATTAGTATCTGTATATTTGATTGTTACAGTGCAGTGTGCGGCTCGAGCCCCTGTACCCGTTAATCTTAGATAAGGCGTTAGCCGAGACTAAATATATAAATAATACTTTTGAAGCATTGTAATATTGAAGTTATTTGTAGATATTGTTGACTCGTTATGCTGATGTTCGAACGATACGTAACTATATATGTATATATAGTAGGTATTTAAGCGGCATATGGACTAATTATCATAGAGAGTATTTACAAATTGTTATCGTACCGACTGCATACATATGTGGATGCCAACGTGAACGTTGGGTACACTAAAACTCTTCTGGATTAAAATACCCCCAAAAGTATTGTGCCATCAACCACAGTCGTGTTTACATCACCTGTACCACGCGCGCTCCACAGCGGGCGCGCAATTACGTACGCACTTTGTATATATGTATATATATATATTTATATGACATGCATGCGTTTTATACATTACAGTATACAAGATAGTACTATAGAACAATAGTTTAATTTTACAATATTTATTATGAATATTTTCGTAGAACACATTCCCCAACCCCCGCCCCGCCCAACTATCCTATTGTACACAATTTGTATTCATTCTAATAAAATCAATATCTTTCTGTTCGTGCAGAATAAACAAGCTGTGTTCGTGCAGAATATTGCTAGTCCAGGAAGTCTTACTGTAGTATTTCCTGATTATTAAATTTGTATCGTCTCAGTGTGATTATACTGTGTTAGTTGTTTTTAATCGTACAGGAGTTATAACTCTGGATACGCTAACATTCGCTTCGTGTGGGTAGCGAATAGACTCAGACAGTGGCAGTACATACAGTGAACTTTTCATTTTCAACTTTATTATCGACGTGGCATCTTGTATCATCACAATTTTTATAGCCAATACTGTACGGTTCTATAGTAAAGTCCACTTCTGATAAACCATTGAAGTCGAGTTGTATTTTATATTCAGACCATTCAAATACCCCTGTATCGTGTCCCAGTGTAATAGTGCCAATGTTTTGTAGTGACCAGCTCCACGTGTGACAGCGGCGACGCGTCCACTCAAGTCCTCTGACGCGCGGTGCGACGCTGAGCAGGAATAAGTTGACGATTTGTTCATTTTTGTACTTAGGTACGTGTAAAATGTCAACTATTTCAGCACAGCGCCACATCGCGTGAGGGCGCGGGTGGGGCGGAAGCCTAATGATCAATAGGTATACTTATCTGTTCGTAAGAGACCCTGTCAACGTATGCTGAAATGTTCAAATGTGGAAAATAAAACAAATAGACAAGCTTGTGTTTCGTTTTCTTTTAAGCCTGTTTTTATGTATTTATATAATTAATGACTTTTTCACTGAATATACGAGTACACCTGTTTCAACTAATATCTACAATCGTCAGCAATAAATAATTACGTTGAGACGTCATATCTGATTCCAACCTAGTGAGTCTCTGCCGCGATACACAAAAAGGTGTTAACTACATATATAGTTATCTTTTTAACATTTAAACAGAACAAATGCCCATATAAAATCGCCCCGGGTGGGAATAGAAACCACGTCCCCGGCTCAGCAGTCGGACATACTAAACACTGCACCAACAGGTCATTCAATGGACGCAGTCAATTAAACATTCACAACACTAAATATAAAAGTACTTTTCTTTTATTGTTTCTTTCATAATTATTTGCTATAACACAATTACATAGTCCTTATTTATATGTATACATACTTGTAATATTTCTTTGTGCAGGTTTGTGCATTCTTTTTTTGGGTCCATCTGTTTTATATAAATAGATGTTTATTTAGTGGAATTGGTTACAGAAATAAAGGATATTGTAACAAACTCAGCTACGAAACCCTGCTTTAATATGCGTGCAAAAAAAGTATCTCAAAAGAAGCTTACTGATTATAATAATTCATAATCGTATTAGATAGTAATTAGAACATCTGTATTCTTTTTATATTAAACTTTTTAACTAGGTATATACGCCTACATACATACATATCTTCATGCCAGGTCCTTTACGGGATAGGCAGAGAGCACAGAGGTACCTAAGTATAATACATTTTGGAATTACCTAAAAATAAAATTATTTAAAAAGACAAAACATCAACAAATTCCTACGTATATTGTTTGAAAACTTATATTATTAACCCATATCTTAGGCCTTAAATACATATATTTACTGAATTAGATCTTCATGGGGTCGATAAGTAATTTTAAGTCACACAAGCTTGCCTCTAATTACTTTACACAACATGTCTTTTAAGTGAGCCGTTCATAAGCCTGCAGGCGAACTGCGATTAGGCATTATTTATTTCATCTTAATACTAAGATATTTGCCTAACTTCAAATAAGACTTACAATCTGTTTGAGATAAGACTAGCCTTGAATGTTTCGCAACATCTGATGATGCCCTGTACTCTATTTTTCCTACATCTCCTGCGACTTCGCTTCTTTAGCCTCCTTCAGCCGCTTCTCTCTCTCGTGGCGTTTAATGGCGATGCGGAACCGGTTTATGAGCAACGTCCGCTCCCAGCTCCACGATGACAAGCGCTGTTGGATTATGTTCGACTTTAGTACTACCCATCCAAGGTCTGAAGGTGGTGTGAGATCTAATGGAGTTCGCAGTGTAATCGTGAACGGATCGTATGGAAGAAATTACGCACGGAGGGTGAAACATTTTCATTTGCTTAAAGCAGATACAATGTATAAACATATATTTTTTATTTATGGCAATAGCCTCACCACCTATTCCATAGTGGGACGTAAACGTAACTGGTGAATTGTGGGAGTGTGTTACACTCCTCTGCCTACCTCTTCGGGGATAACAGGCGTGATGTTACGTTTTATTTATTTAAGTAATTTGAGCCTTCGTGGCTCAGAAAGTCCACTTAGTCCACTTGTTTGAGCCAGCTCCGACGGTGTTACCTATAGTTCGCTGTACCTACAGTCCGATCGCTCTGAACAAGACCAGGCTTTTATCTATGGCGATGTATGTGACGATTCGGTTCATTTGAATTTAGTTTCGGTGTATCAAGATGAAGTGTACGTTACGAGATTCGTGCGCCAAAGCTGAATTAGAAGTGTATTATTTAGTATTGCATAAAAATATCTATCTGTAAGTACCTACACTAATGTGTCATATATAAAAAAAACATAAATTTGCAGCGAAATTGAACACTCCATTAACTCAGTAAACATAGCATCACGCCTCTAATACCTTATGAGGTAGGCACAGGAATATAGTACACTCCCACGCTTCATCGGTACGATTACGTTCTACCTTAAAATACAGGTTGACTAAAGCCATACACCGGGTATTAATCCAGACTCAGCCCGTTCCGTTCGATTCAATTTCAAATAATGTATGTATTAATGACAAATTAGGGTAAACGGAACATGCGAGAACAGATGTATACATAAAATGAAACAAAGTTTTCAACATCAACAAACAAATATTTATTCGTGCTGCTCTAAGTAACATATTAAAACAATCAACCGACTGCTCCCGAACCAAAGCACATTCTACACAAACCTAATAATTACGCTACGCGCAACCATTACGCCGTTAACACACGAACCAGCACGGACACCGCTAAATTATCAATACAAGATGTGGAGAAGATAGAATAGAAATTTTAACAGTACATATAGTAAAATACAATAAAATATAACCTTTGGACCTTTACGGGAAGTCAATATCCGACTAGTTATCTTGTTCAAACAAAATTAAACCAAACCCGATTTTACAAGGATTTACAAATTAAAAAAATTAAAATACTAAAAACTAATAAACCATTACATTACGTAATTCCAAACTGTTATACAGTATATAGTGGTTAAGCAATATCTAGTTATTTTAGTAACAACGTGTGTTAACGGCTTTAGCGTGTTAACAACCCAATGTAGATGGTAATAATGGTTCACAGTAACACAACACTTACTCTACACGCTGGGTCGCATACATTAACAATACATTTGCGCGATCCACTGAGATCTAATCATCTAATTAAGTTGAACTATCCACTTGCAAGTTGGGTGGCCTTCAAATAGCCTACATCCAGTAGAAGAAAGAGAGGCTGCTATACATTTATTGTAAGTAGAATGAATCAAGCCATAATGCATTTATCAAACACGTTAAAACAATTCATACCAAAATTCCGAACTCATAGAATCATAATATTAAAGTGTCAATACATTAAGATATTACAATTACATTAAGATATTACAATTCAAAATCAAACAGACAATCTCCCCGATGTAACCATACATACATAAAAATAAAATACGTAGCAGTTTTGTTAATACAACACACCGAAGGAATTTAAAAAAGAGAAGTTAATATTTAAAAAGGCTTTAAAAGGTTTCGAACAGGGTAGTTAAGCAACAGAGGTTGACATTCGTATATGGAAACTGCCAATCAATCACACCTAGAATATAATTCACAGAAATTCAGCAGCTTTTGCATAGTTCTAAGATGCAATTTATAATAATAAACCATTCCACTTGGGGTCACGATTTCAACGCTCGTGCCTTCGTCGAACCGTAAAATTCGTGGTCATGAGCGTGATCGTTGTGAATGCTTAGTGGAACGCACCTATGTGTCACATTCGTGACAGACAACTGAATGACAACATTCACTGTCATGTAAATGTCTAAATAACTGACAATTTAGCATATTTATCTGACAGATGTTCGCCATATTACTTTTTAGTAGATACTACTTTGTCTTATGCAGTCCATAAAATGTACATCGCAATGAAAAAAGAATTAAATAGTTGACAATTTCATCCTTTATCTATCTACATAGCGCACAAGATACAGATTACCAAACTCCATACTTGTGTAAAAAGACCACTAAGTCTTCATTTCCGTCATATACAATGATATTTTCGAGTATCTTGACCGTAATAATCATGTGCTCCCAGTTAATTTACCAGTCAACCAAAACACAATATAATCTCCATTTACAATATTCAGTCTACCATTTGAGCGTGGTCCTAAAAGTGACTTTGACAATCATACCACGACATTTCTATCAAACCATCGGCCCTAATATTCAACATTACTAGGCAAGTAGCTAGTGCAGTGAATTTCTTATAACCATAACTTACTATTTTATATGTATAATTTACTTGCAAGAGAGCTGCAGCTCCACTAATGTACAGATAATAATGTCACAATAATTAACATCAATGAAAATAATGTTGAAAGCTAACCAAAGATCAAGAAATCATGTTTCAAAGTCCCCAAATAAAATCAGATTACTAGACTATCAATGTATTACTGAACTTGTAATAATCAATATAAATTATTCAGAAGCACTCTATGCCGATGCGATAAGGTCTAATTTTGCATAGTTATATCGAACTATTATTTAAAGCTCTTACGATCGCTAAGACTGAATCACATTAAGGTATTAAGTCCATGTAGTGTATGTATGCATGTAGCGACATCTAGTGATAAGTATTAATCCTTGACCGGTGTACAGAAAAAAATCTATGGGTAGTATTGAAACTTCATAAAAAATACTATATCATGTAATAATAAATGCTGGCTCAGCATTGGATTGCCAGGTATAAGGATGTCAAATTCTAAATCAAGGACGACTTCCATAGAACAACAAAAAAGAAAACAAATAAATTGAATGAATAACACTAAATTCTATAATTTATTTATTTAAATAGTGAATCTTCCGGGTACCTAGCAACCCTACACTGCGTAATGACATCCGACAATAAATGCTTCTCAGTATATTTAACTACGCAAAATAAAACCTCTAGTCTTTTCGAAACATATAACAGAAACGAAGGTTTAAATTAATATAATATGCTTTAAAGGTGTGTCCATAGATTATAACATCGAGTAAAATACATGATTAAAAATAACATCAAATAGTAGAAGAAGCACTTAAAACTGCCAATCGCCATAACATCCATTGCTCATTTAGCAAATTTCTTAGTACCTTATTAATAATTATTGCCGTGAGACGTTAACAATAGTCGAATACGCACAAAACGTATGCCCAAACTGCCTCTTTATTGCAAACCGGACATTACGTCACTAAACCCTCCTGGCAGGACATCCTGATATATGAAATCCAAAATGATTCGCTTAAATTTAAAGTTGCCTTTGTGTTTTTTGTTTTTGTATGTTTGTGTCTTCAAGTTGCATTGTGTTGTTTCGACATTTTCATGCACACTTTTGTTATAAATACGCGTTGAATTGAAATCATAGAAAACGACGTTCAATGTACAACTTCGCTCTATGTGCTAAATTCTACAAAAAAAAGAAATAACATGCCATGACAAAAAAAATATATGACAGGCCAATTCTACTCGACATCAGCTCTATGGGCACAACAGAGGAACATTCACAAGACCAAGTCACTAAGGCTCGTAGACTAGCCGCAGCCGCTGGCGCCGCCTCAGTTGTCTTCCTCCTCATTCTCAAACATCTCGTTGTAGTCTTGCGAATGATCGAATTCTTTCAAATCCTAAAGAAAACAAACCACTATGAGATATTTGGAGAGAATGAATAAGAGCACAACTTACTTGTGATATAACATGCTGTGTGTGTAGAGTAACTACAAGCATCGATTTATCCTATGTAGATATATGTTGAGACTTTTGTGTAGAATAATTACGGTTCTAAGAACAACATCTGGACCGCTAATAGGCGATGCCACAGGGCTCTAATATCAAATTAAATCATAACTCTTGAGAAAAATCATAAAATGCTTTACTGTAGAATCTAAACTATTAATGATATACACAGAAGCTAATGTATGTAGCAATGACTGGTTATTGTTTGAATTTGAATGTGACAAGTGGTTAATAAAATCTGGCTGATTCTATTGACCACCTAAATGTATGTTTAGTCACTCACTGCACAACACACTGAGATACCATTCATTAACTATCAAGTCCAAAAACTCAATATTGGTTAGATTGATAGTTGGGAGTTATACACCATCACTCAAACTGTAAACTATACACACTCAAGATTCATAGGGTGAGCTACACAGAACTGTTAAGTGTAAGCACAATAGGCTATTTAACAACATTAAAAATATGCTGCGAATTGTAATCATCCTATCAAATAGTGTGAAAAAGCTATTTCATTGGAAGTTTTGGGAAAAATAATTTATTTGCTTTGAAAACATGAAAATAAAATATAACATTTTTTGTATGTTGTATATTTGTCGTTTGTGATCGTTGTACATTTGTCGACTTTATCATCCATTTTTAATTAATTAATCCATTTTCAAGAGATATAAATGCAATGTACTTATAATGTCACAAAGATAATTTTAAAGCAATTTTCCAATGTTAGTCACATTCCCTATTGCAACAAAAATTATTCATTATACACTAGCATTGTTTGTAATGTGAGTAACAAATCATAACACAAGCACTTTCTTGAACTAATATGATGGTAACAATTTGGTAAAGGATACATGCTAAGCAAGGTACAGGTGTTGCATTAGTTATTGGTCTGTAAGCTTTACATCAGATATAATACAGGATTAATTGAGAGATCTAAACAGTGATAAGAGAGAGAGAAGTGTAAGAGCAAGCTTGTAAACTATGTGATAGAAATGTGTATGGTACTTAACCATCAATGTAGGTAAAGTATATCTTACCTACATGCCAACAGAACTGGAAGCTTTATGCATTCTGCACTCTACATGTAAATTCACTATTTTTTGTTCTCTACTTATGTTTCTAAATTAAAACCTATTGTATCGACTGAATGTCTGATTCTTTCGTTGTTTCCTCACAAAGTCTTGGATATTTCTTTTTTTTTATAATTTATTTCATTGTGTCTGCTCCTGATACCCACCTGAAACATGCCGTTGGCAAAGGCGTAGCCCGCCATGGCGATGGTGGCGAAGAGCGCGGCCAGCAGCTTGTTGCGCGCGTGGTGCGGGAAGGTGGCCGCCTCGCGCTCCGCCTGCGTACCCGACGAGTGTTGCTTCGTATTCTGACGGTTGTACTCTAACATACAACAAAACAGACACTTTTTATAACATAATAATGACATCGTGAAGGAAACTGGCAAGAAAATGTTAAATTCCTCAGTATTTTATTATTTACTAGTTGATTTCAGATTAAGAAAATTGGACAGACATCTATAATAATCATATTCTATTGATTGTTTCATTGGTCATGTTGGTTGCAAAAGTGACTACCGATCAGGAGGTCCAGGATTTATATCCCAAAACAGGCACTATTGGTCTTTACTAATTTAAATTTTTTAGTAGTGGCTCAGAGTCTAGACTTGTGCCCAGTGAATGGTAATAGGTTGACCATCTATTCCATAGTGGGATGTAAACCTAAGTGTTGAAATGTGGGAGTGTTATCTCCCCGCTGTATAAACTGATAAGGTTTTTATCAACACCAAAATTTTCTAGCTACCAGGGTGTTTCTAGACTGTACAATGAATGAGTTCAAAGCAAAAGACTCAATTTTTTGTACTACTCACCATCTGTAACATTTCTAAATATTTTCTGGCTTATCCTAGCAACAAATCTGCTGAGATTTGCCATGCCTTTAACTTGGTTGGAGAGCTGGGCATTTGGGAATGGTGCTTTGACAAGTGGTGCAAGGTATGCAAAGACCACTGCATCAAATGATGATGGACGGTTGCCAAAGAAGTACTCACTCTCTCCAAGCCTCTCTGACAGAGTTTTAAGGCACTTTTCTGATTCACTGTACAACTGAAAATATACATTTTAAAACATTTAATGAGATCACATTAAACAAGGAACCAACTTTACAATCTTATTAAGCAATGCTCTCATAATACTATGGAATAATATTCGGACATTATAAACGTAAAAACTTTTGCATGTAAAGAAAATTTCAAAATAAAAAAAAGTAACACCAAACCAATATTACAGATTCATCCACAAATATTATGACACATTTCTCTATACATTAGCTTCTTCCCTTTCCTTTTGTTACACAACCTTTTAACATTTCTCCACTTAGCCAAAGGTTGGCCAATGGAAGATGGTATTATCAAGTCTGTATTTCATACATTCCAATTGTATCATGAACATTATATTGAACAAATAAACAATTACATACAGATCAAATACCCACTGTTCTCTCAATCTCCCTGAGGTCTGTGTGCTCTCCATATAATGCGTCGATCATTTGTTTGGCTGCATTATGATATTTTGATGGGTAGTAAAAGTTGAATGGCATTCTAAGAGCCTTAGCATAAGCAGGTCTCGTGACCTCTGTATAGTTTCTGTCGTCCACCCACCATGTGTACTGGTAAGCTGGGTACAACTTGTCTCTTAGATACTGAGTGTATACACTTGCCTCTGCTGCTTGTTTGTCATTTAAATGGACATCTGTGCTGTAATGCTGTGGGCAGAAATACTTCTTATAATTATGTGCTCTGTAGTTTGAATAGGAGATTTACAGGTAATTTCAAATACATTACACAAATATCATCATTGAAATCCACACTTAGCCCCAATCTCATATGATGACTTTAACCTAGCTATTCTGATAAAAGACCCATATCCAGTAGTGGAATGATAAGAGATTTAATGTTGATGACCACCATGAGAAGTTATAAGCACCAAGCCAACATATACATACAGGCAATGCTTCTAATTCTGCATAATCAAGGTACAATCATTTTGTACTACACCATGTGAAAATGATAGCTCCCGGTTTCAATTTATCTCAATACAACTGGATAAACTGTAGCAAACTAAACACTGTGTGAGCTTGTCAAAATCTGGTTTTTAATATTATTTAATGAAAAAGTACTTACCAATGACTTTAAATACTGAACTACTTCGTCAAAATTTGAGAGAACTTTTTCACCATCCCTAAACACAGGCAGGGTGCCCTTTGGTGCAAACAATAAATGACTCGCCTCTCTAACACGGACTGGAACACCAATAAATTTCATATACGTCTGTAAAAGTAATAAAAAATGCTGTAACTTGTGAATGCCGATTCAAAACATTATTTTAGGTTATGCTATGATGAACTTACTAAGACTTTAAGACATTCTAAGTCTATTGATGCTAAGCCCCATTCTCCACGCCATATATCCAAGTCTATCTTAGCCATTATTTATATTATCTATCTAAAATAAAAGAAAACACTGAATTTTTCTATCATTGCCCGATAATTTTTTCACAGAATCAAACTTCACCCTTTGTTCAGAGTTACCATCTATAGATTTGAAAAGTCCTCGAATCCAGGTATCTATTAATCTTAAATAAAAATTGAGCTTTATGTATTATTATTTTTAAGGCTTCCTAATGTTCAATATTCGTTACAGTAAACGAAAGTTTGATATTGTTTTATAAAAAAATAACTAACACTTTTGAACGCGTTAAATAGCATTAAAATGTAATATTTATAATATTATTTAATATTATAAACAGCCAAACATCAATAAATAAATGCTTAGTTTTTGTATTAATTCTTTTTTAAGATGTTTAACCGCATTAAAAGTAAGTAATATAAAAGTATTTTATAATTTAATTAAAAGAATTAATGAATTATTTGTACATAGGACTAAACGATGGTTAGTCGAGTTTTTTTACATGGATATATTTAAAGTAGTATATACAGTTAATTTTATTTTAAAGAATTGTAATGTAATATTAATATCATATGAAACAGAAAGTACGAAAACGTTGGTTCGGATTGGAAAGACGGAACATCTTAAGTCAAGTCATGGAATGTCATAATATCATTGATTTGATTGACATAGAAAACTTGAAAAGAAATGCAATATTTGTTTTAATAAAAACATTAAAATAATCCAAGGAAAACCTACCTGAAATTATGATAATGAAATAAATCCTATTGTGGAAATATCTCTGAAGGTTACAAAACATCGTGCGCTGTAAATACAACGTACAAGTCCATTGAACTGTCTACACCGTTAGAAATTATTTATGTATGTGGGAATTTTCAACAGAGTCAACAGCAAAGTGAGAAAATTTCTTATCAAATCTGGCTGTAGACGTACATATCTTAACTGTATAAAAAACTATGGTAATAAAGAACGTGTTGAGATAAACACATTACCAGAATATACTAAGTACTTGCTACGTATATTGTTTCGGAGTTTCGTATCACATATCACATGTAGTCGGAGATAGACAGGTTACACCCATTTTTCAGTGACCAGCAGCTCAGATCCTAAAATGGTTATCTTCTTTTTATTTTCCAATATTTTTGCTTAACAATGTTCTGTTGTTTTGTATTTTCTTCTGCTTTATTTATGCAAAGCCTGTTACACCTATTTGCACTAAGGCAAGGCACATCACTGAAGGAAGGAAGTTGAAAATTATACCAATGTTACAAAGGAAATCATATTTATACTAATTAAGTGCTAAAATTTATGAACCAATAACACATTTAATTTATTTCTTTGATATGTCACATGCCATTTACTATTTTGCTACATTTTTGCAGAATAAAGAGAGTGACGGGATGTATTCAGAATGGAGCTCCCTGCCCCTGGAAGGAGGAGGGCAGGGTGTCCTCGGAGCTGTGGGGGGCAGGGATGTTGTACTCGCTGTTGTACGCCAATTGGCCTCCCACCAGCCTAGTCCTTTGACAACTGACTCTGAGGTTTTTATAAATTTATTATTATTATATGAATAAACATTTAATGTAAAGCAGAGCAT
>DWTO01002414.1:0-14036 GCA_018244755.1 Jemadia pseudognetus
CACCACCTATTCCATAGTGGGACGTAAACGTAACTGGTGACACGTGGGAGTGTTCTGCATTCCTCTACCTACCTCTTCGGGGATTACAGGCGTGAAGTTACGTTTAATTTCATTTTGATTATGAATTACTGTTTTTTAGAGCTTCATATTTTTTCCGTTATCCATCAGATGGTAATAAATTATTGTTGATAATTTTAGGTACCTCTCCATGGGTTCCAAATGTGGGAAGTTTTTCTCACGACGGATGTTAAAAACGAAGTAATTTATTTGACTCATTTTATTTGTTCGCCAACTGAAAGTATGTAAAGATTACAGTTGAAAAATAAATCACTTGTCATACTTTACATGTAAATAGTAAAGGTAAGAATTGCGTTAATTTGTATTTACAAAACCCTTGATGTTCCTCGTATAGGTCCGAATAGTTTCGGACTTATGCGAGGTTTAGGTCCGAAATTAGTCGAACCGTCCAGAAACAACATATTACGTAAGTTAAGTTGTTTCATTCACTAAACCACAGTAAAATAGATTTGTAGATATTTATATGTATTAATTATTATCTCGTTTCACATATAATTAAACAAATGTCTTCACTGGGTTCCTCGACTGCATCCCGACCCCTATCCCGGTCGGTTAGTCACTTGTCCCGGAACAGTCCCCGCAATTAGTGGGCCCGGAACGAATGGTTTGTTTAATGTTAGTCACACAACGCGGCGTACATAACAGCGCAACTATTATTACGAGAATGGCTTAAACCCAAGAGGCATGGCTCTTGGTAAATTTTGTTGTTGATATCAACAATATGAATACATCATGGATGTATTTCCCCGCAGTGATTGGTGGACGTCCCACTATGGATTATAGGGTGAGTGTTCGCAATACAACAGTATAAAATTATATAATAATCAGCTTACCTACAATTTGAGATATTCACAAAGTATATCATACATTTAAATTATTTAAAATATCCGTTACAAATGTAAAATCATTACGTCGATAGAAGACTTTGTTTAGTACCAAGTATTTTTATCTTAATATATATCATTTACTTCTAAATTCGCGACTCTTCTCACCGGTTTCGGTAACTTCTGACGCCGTCATTCACTTTGACAGTTATATTCCAATGCGTCAATCTTGTGAATGTGTACTCCTTATACAAATAATGTTTAATTATTCAGTCAATTTACATCGTGTCTCACCGTTATATATCGTAGAAGATATTTCACTTTGAGCATTCCACGTTTTGTTTTCGGACGATTTCATGTTTTTTTTCTCTCTCGTCTTTTATATTCATCGTATTTGAAATGCAAATATGCCGCTTGACTTATAGGTCGTGTGCAGGGTTGTCGATTATCGGCTAGTGAATTTTTAACGTTGAATGGTGAGTCGGAACGCATAGTTACTTCGCGTTGCAAAGGTTTAATATTCGATTATCATGGTACGTTCTTTATAGGGTGGGAAGAGAGTACCCAGTGCGAAATATTTTTGTTTTAAGTGAATATGATGAAGTCAATGATTAATATAATGTTGACAAGGAGTTCGTTAGAAATTTTGATGACAAATATTTTTAAGCAATGCTAGTATTGTTGCTTTGCTTACCTTTTCAGGGACTACAGGCGTGATGTTACGTTATGTATAATTAAGATACGATATAAAAAAGCATCGTTCAATGTTAGCGACGCATTGTTGAGATATCAACTATCTTCCTTATATAACCGATTTGTAGACGAGAGTTATTATTACTACTAAAATGGGAGCATACCAAGTGGCAGCCCTAGCGTCACGTAATGTTTTAGGAAATTTATGCAGTAAAATCTTATATAAGCGGTCGTTTGTGCTTTGTGTTTTTGATTTGGCGTACCGAATGATTCGATGGACGATACTTTTCAGTGTTTTCGACGACTGGCTAGTAGATATATTTTTTATAGAAATGACCAATCTTCAATACATATATATTTACCGACGACTTGGTACAGACAACCTAGATTCATTAATTCGGGCACAATAGTTTATTTGCTACATTATAATGAAAATTAATTTTAAGCTCAACATCAAACTCAATTGTTTTTTGTCATTCTTAAAACTGCTTTTAAAACATGGCTTAAGATTCTGAGTATGCCAATAGCCAATTCATTTACGTAAGCAATTTCAGGCCTTCGAACGCGGCTCTGAACTTTTAGCTCGGGCAATTATAAAAAGGCGTGAACCAAACCCCATCCCACGCCAGCCCCCGAAAGGGCTGCAACAATACACCAAAGTCCCTTTACTTATACAAAATGTAATAAAAACGGGAAAGTTGTGACGCTAATCTTTAAGAATCTCGACGAAACTTAATAAGGTCAGCTGCGTAATTTATAATAGGCTACAATTTTTTGTGACCTCTTGTGTTCTTGTCACGATTTTCCTAGCGAAATCTCCGACCAGTGTTTTCGCTGACACAAACAAATGGGGGCGGTAGTTATTTCGGGATTTTATAAATAATTGTCTTTTTCTTTTTCCACGTTTTGGGATATTGATATTCTGAACAAAGGTAGCTTTGACTTGGCTTTAAAGTTCGGTTTATTGATGGTGTAAAGTACTATTTACTGCCTTTATTAATAATAAAAATATTTAAAAAATTAAATATTATTGCTGTAGCAACTTGATGACAAATGTTCCTCGTAAACGGTATTAATATTAAAAACGCTATTCGAATTTGGGACTGAAGTTTCCCGGTAAAATATGTCTAGTTTATGTCAACCCTAATTGCTTTGTTGACAACTTATTGTGTGTTGTTGAAAAGCGGCTGGATTACGGTAGCATGACTTATGCTGGCATATAGGGTTGGCGATTTCATAAAAAAAAAATGTGGCATGCCATGAAAGGAGCGAATAAATACGTACAACATAACATCAAACCTGTATTTACTTGAAGGGGTAAACTGGGGAGTGAGTTGCTTCTCATCAGTTCGTTTTAGTATCGCGGCTCGCGTATATTGCATTTTTATAACTTACAATTTTTAGTACAAATTTCTAGCAGTGGCTCGGAGTTCGGATTTATGCTTCGTGTATAGCAATATTCTCACCACCTATTCCATTGTAGAACGTACACGTAACTGGTGAAACGTGGGAGTGTAGATACTGCACTCTTTTGCGTGCCTCTTGGGGGTTGAAGTATGTCACTTTTTTATATTGTACGTTCCGTGTGTGGTAAAAGATGAGCGTTTACGCCCCATAAACATACAGACTCCGTGCCAAATGGAAATTTGAAGTTGGAAAACCCAACAATATACACTGTGTTCTTCTGGGAACCGAACCCAGTACCTACCTCCTGCTTAGTAGTCGCGTTTGCAACTACTAAAGAAACGAGTCGAATTGTCTTACAAATACAATTACTTTTTGACACTATTAAATTGATCTGTAACTGAGCAAAGCGTTGTTACTTTTAAAGTGTAAAGATAAATCTCTATTATAATTGCAAATTTTCTTTAACAAGTCCATGTTTAGTTTCGAATTCGAATATTAAGATGTTAATTCATAGTATTATAGTTTGTTAACAGCGGAGACTTTAAAAAATATACCTTAACTTAGTAAGCTTATCGACTTGAGAAACAGAAGTCCTGGGTCAAGAAATGAACTAATTAGCTGCAAGCAATTTAATTAAACGTTTCAAAATGTTACTTTAAATTATATTCAATCCAAAAATTCTATAATCAAATTTTCGCTTTGCATAACTGAACGCTCCGGAGTACATAATGAAAATTTATGGCCTGCAACTTAGTGAAATTTGATTAAAAGCGCCAACGATAGCCCTGGGGCTGCAGCTAGCGTTCCTATATTAAACTATCGAAGCGGAAATGAAAAAAAAAACTACTTTGGAAGAACAAACAATAAAAGCTTGCGAAATAAATGAAAGTGTACAAAGAAGCGTCTTGGTAAATCAAATTATGTTCATTTCATAGATCCATTAACCTTAGCACGTCCACTGCTGAGTGTAGACCTTCCCTAATCGGCGCTTATCCACTCGGTCCTAGGCCTTACGAATCTAGTTGCATTTCATAAGACACTACGTTCTTTCTTGCGGTCTTATCTGGATGTGTTGAATAACAAAATCCTAGTTGATTTAGGGTAATTTGTACCATGCCATTGACGCCATCATATTCAACTTCTATTAACATTAGTATATATTTGAGGTATTTTGAAAATAATTCCTTGATTCAGAATACCTGTAGCGCCATCTGTTGTCAATAAAACATACTCCTCATATAAGCGACCTTCTACACACGCTTTCATAGTGTTACGTGTGGCCACGTAAACAAACTCGTAGGTACTTAATAAAGTACCTCGCTCCAGTCCCACGTAAAGCACGTCCCTTTTTATTGTTAGTATCGTCAGTTTCGCGTAGTTGGTCTCTCACAATTAGTATAATAAAACTGGAGGAAAAAAAGCGTACAATTATGTTTTTAATACAAGCCTTGTTTGTCTAAGTGGGAGCGGATTAAATTAAATCCTCAAGGAAGTTTACAGGTTCAAGGGGAAATTATACAAAAACATGGAGCGTTGTTTGAGCTTGTTAGCTATGCAGTCTGCGAGAGTAGTAAATATTTTTTATGTTTCAAACGTTGCTTTATTAATTCGGTCTTCCGAATCTTGGGGTTCCACCGTGAGCAGTGAGCTACAATCGACGAAGAACATAATCGTTATCGTCATTAAACCCTTCTATCGTTCCACTGTTGGGAATGGATCTTTTCTTAGAATAAGGATTAATACCATAGTTTACCACGCTTCTCGAGTACGGGTTGGCAAATTTTACAGGCCCCAGAGAACATTTTTCTTTGGTTTTTTAATTCTAAGGTGTTCAGGTTTCAATGTTATGACAACTAATTTTTAGTTAATGTTATAAAGCACATATTTTTATGATAAGATGCGAGTAATATTGAACCCAAGACCGCCGGTACGCGAGGCTGAATTTCAAATCACTAGGCTATCACTCCATCAACAGTTGCTATGCTGCTTATCGTACCCCGCTATAGGTAGCTAGTCGGTTAAAAACATCGGCTCCCGGCGATTGCACGAGTTGTGTTCCAAGTTGGGAGCCTTGAACAACTTATATTTATAGGTATGGCGTGAATTTAATCGAACTATTAAATGTGTTTTACGATGGTTTCCCACGAACGTGTATATAATCTTTACAACAGTGAAGTACTGCAGTTTATTTTCAGAAATTGCCCTGTTTTTACGCTCTACCACCACTATATCATTAGGCCACGTCCGTTGCCGGGTAGGCAGTGGGTACCCAGTGTCGAATATCGTTATCCTTACCAAGCTCACCAGCTTCGTGTACCTTACGTCACTTTAGTTAGGCTTCGTTGCTTAGATTTGCTGGGTGTGGTTGTGTCCACGTGTGTACTAGAAGCGACCACCTCAGTCCTCAGGAGTAGTAGCGCGTCTACGACCACCTTGGTGCAGGAACGATATTAAATAATACTAAACGTAACATCACGCCAGTAATCCCTGAAGAGGTAGGCATAGGAGTGTAATACACTCCCACGTTTCACCAGTAAGCTTATTGCCATGTACCGGATACAAACCCAGACTTCCCGTCATTGTTAGAAAATCTAAATTGGAAAAATCCGATGGTGCCCCACCCGGGATTTGAATCCAGGTCCTACCTATCGGCAGTCACGCTTGTAATAAACATGAACAAGGAGGTAGTCTATAATACTATTTTAATGCATACTACTAATACTAATTAGATCAATGTATACTAACAGTCCTATATCAGAAGTCTTGTTCCCGTTTATTGCTAAATATTATTAGTATTATTATTAAGCAATAGCAACTGATATAAATTACACTAATGGCCTGCTCTGTGTTGTCCTGTCCAGACCTTCGAAGGTCAGAACTCTGATACATACGTGCTCTTGTGATATGGAAATTCCTGTGCGCTTATCGAATATCAAATATATGATATAGTGATGATCATTACCTACTGTGCGCTTAATCAAAGTGCGAACCACGAGCGCAGAGAACATTTTTGAAATAAACATTAAATTCATCCATAAGAATAATGCCGACGCCACATAATATTACGTAAGATTTAAAGATAAAAACTTTACAAAAATATTCTCTCCGTTACACACCGCGCAGTTTTTCCTCCTGGGAATATAGGAATATCTGGGTATATGCGGGGATAAGTTCGTAGTTTGTCGTTCCACAATCCGATGTGGAATCAGAAAAGTTCGCGGAATCATTAATTAAGACCGCTTAGATTTCTGCATCGTGAAATGTTGGGTTTGCTTCTAAATATTTTTCCTTTTTTTTTGGAAAAGTTTTTTTTTAACTGACAATCTATGAATACTGTGGTGTGATTTAAAACGCGATAAGTTTGCGGTCCTATTTATTATATTCTGTATATTGTTGTTGTTGATAGATTTTAATGGGAGATCTATCTGTAATATCATAATCTATCACATTTCAGTAAAATCGTACTTTATAGACATTAAAATAGAAGAGAAAATATAAAAAATGGCATAATGCTGTGGCGCAATTTTTTGTACAATCATTATCATCAGTATCAGCAACACCACTATCATTAACATCAGCATCATCACCGTCATTAACATAATCATCAAACCTCTTATTGTTCTACTGTTGCACACAAGTCCTCTCAGCCCTCTCAGAATGACAAAGGCTTAAAGCCACGGTCACCGAATTTATTATTATAAAATCTAACAAATGTTAGCTTTGAAACAGCGCTTTGGTAGCCTTTGCTGTGTGACTTGACATAACGATCTGTCACCACCAGGAATGAACAAAAGGTGTCGACGCTCTACCCGACTCACGACTTTCATCTTTATACCGTTGTATTAAAACTCTAAATAGTATGTTTTATAATATATGATACTAAACGTGTTTCATATTTCCATTATTAATATTAGACCTATATTATAAGCTTGTTTGTGTATTATGCTTTCAGCGCTCAACCACTGTATCGGTTTTGATTTGACTTTGTTATTGATATAATTTTATTTTTTAGGAAAATGGAGGCGAATAAAACATTGTTCATTATGAAAGTATGTAGGTATCAATTTTAATTTTCATGGCGGTTGAAGGTATTTTTGATTAATTCCAAACGCCATAAAACGATTACAGACATGCCTCGACGTTGGAAGTGGTCTTTTGATCGTTATAAAATTTGTAACTTCATAATTTTTTTTACTTTCAAATAAACTCTGTGAAAATATAACCCAATTTCTCATTACATTTTACCCACCCTTTACCTTTTTTTTATCTGAAATACATATTATTATATTAATTCTGAACTCAACTCATGAATACAATACTGTTCAAAAGTAGCTAGACGCTAACGCGCGCGTTATTGTAACGACCTGCCATAAGCATGAGCGACTAACCAGTAAACGTCCCCGGGGCCTTGGCGACCGGAGCTCCAATAAAACGTTTAAATGTTGTGAGAAATAAAACACATTTGTGAAGATGAGGATGATTTTGTAAGCGTGTTAATAAAAAATGTATTTTTATTAGTGCGGATTGTAGAGGGTTCGAGGAGTGTTTGATTTAAACAATGTATACGTGTTAACAACAGGAGTGCTTTATTGAGACTAAAACATACACATTACAATGACAATTACATACCTTAAGTATCTCAACCACCATATTAGGATGTATTAATGATATAATGAGAAGTATTTTTTTATCAGGATGTATTAATGATTTGCATCAAAGCAAAGTCGTAAATTACATGGTTACATAAACATAGTTTACACGTTTTTAAATAGTAGGAAGAGGAATATTATTAATAGATATCTATCATTATTATTCATTATCATTTTCATATTACGCTCTTTGCAAGTTATATCACTTTACATACCATTCATGTCATCTTACATGTCAAATATTAAACAATGGATACATTTTCAATTGTCACAATTTCTCTAATAAACATAAAATATTTAATATCTTACGACAACATATACAAAAATTGAAATTAAATAAATGGTTGGACACATTTGTGAAGCTTATGCCATGCATGTATACAATGCGTATGTCGGATTTACTTTCAACTGCATTAATTTGTATTGTAACAGTTCGAAGAGAGTGTTGACAGTTAATAGACGGGAAAAGAAGAAATTGATATGTTGATGATGATGAATAACTATATAATATAATAACAATGATGAACTGTAACTGAGCCTAATTTTAAAGAGGCCACTGTCTCTGTTACAGTACCAACTAAGGCAGTTACATAGGAAATACAAATAAAAAATTGCATCAAAACTTTTATTGTAATATAAGCTTGTTTGAAATTAAAGTTAGTAATAGTTACATTTTAATATTATCCTGTACTGTTGTTCAAAAGTTATATTTAACATTTTTATTTTCAAAATTTATAAGTTTTCTATACCCTTCTGTTAGTATACGATCATTAAGGTGTACGTACAGATTGTGAAATTATTTTTATAGTAGCACGTATAAGCTTAACGCTTGCTTACACGTTTGCGGCTTAATAAGACGGGCTTAATAAGGCTTAATAAAACTGCTTATACGTTGTTGCCAGCCAGTCTGCCTTCCCACACTAAATTAATATTACATTAGCGCTCATTCGCTCTAGTTATTTACATATTATATCAGGAATAAGAAGTCTTTGTAAACGTCACATCACGCCTATAATCCACAAAGAGGTAGAAAAACTAAATTAGAAAAATCCGATGGTGCCCGACCTGGGATTTAAACTCAGGATCTCTCGATCGGCAGTTGTGTTCGCAACCAATACGACCAACGAGGCAGACAGTAAAGACAAGACAAGACAGTAAATATATAAATTAGCTTATCAAAGTGTAGGATTTGTCCTACAATATGTCATTCTTGCATTCAAATCCAATTAATTTTTACAAATCATGATTATTATCTACCTTAACAACATCATCATCAAAAACATCGTGATCAACAACATCATTATTAACAAAATCATTATAGACATCAACATAATTAATGATTTGATGATATTCAAAAGAAGTAATTATATCTTTATTATCATATAAACTTAACATAACTTATTCAACAATTCAAGTGAGTCTTGAGTTTATATTTTCAGTATATTCCTTAATACACTGAAATTAAAGACAAGTTACACTAACAATGAAGTTTTATTTCTACCTCCTTTTTTATCGTTACCTGTCGGATAGTTTTCCTCTTAGGATAAAGAGGAGAGAGGGTTAAGGCCGTAGTCTTCCACGCTGGTCAAGTGCGGATTGGGAGACTTCACACGTCTTACAGAATAATTTTTTTATAAGAACCCTAAGATGTGCAGGTTTCCTCACGATGATTTCCTTCACCGTTAGAGCAAGTGATATTTAAACTTAAAACGCACATTTTGTAAAGAGGATTTGAATCCTGGGCTCTGAAGTGAGAGGCTGAATTTCAAACCACTAGGCTATCACTGCTGATACTATAATGGTTTATAATATCTACTGAACTCATACTTTTGAATAGTGTACGCTCTTTCTTCTAACTTACCTCAGCGAACTTTATATTGAAGCACGAACCAAGTAGAATTAGTAATTTCGGCAGCTCTTGGCAAAGGCACCGAAGATCGACCCTACATACTACTCGTTAATGCCGCCGGCGCTGTACATATATGTATTATGTATGTCATATTATATATTCTAATTCTTGTGAAGCATACGACCGTGTAATTTGCCTGAAATTATGTGATTTGAACGACTTTGAACATCAACGCTCAACCTTATAACTATGTGCCAGTTTCTAATTCAGATTAGAGGTATAGTAAAGTAACATCACGTCTGTAATCCCCGAAGAGGTAGGCAGAGGAGTGTAGAACACTCGCACTTTTCAATAGTTACAGTTACGTCCCATCATAGAATAGGTGGTGAGCCTATTGCCGTACACCAGGCACGCATCTAGATTCCAAGCCACCTTTTCTGGGAAATCTGAAGTCGAAAATGTAATTAAGAAAAATTTATTAGTATCCGACCCGGCAATGAAAACCAGGACCTCTCCATCGTGTTTGGAATTACTAAACCAACGAATCAATTCATATACAGAGTATAAATATATGTGTATAAATATATACTAACATAAAATTAACCTTTAACTTAATCAGCTGTTGAAATATTTTAATTAAAACTCTTTATATCGCCTTAAGATTCTAATTCCCTTAGGCTGTAGTACTAAACACATTAAAATGATCGTAAGTCATTGTGACAAGTTTTAAACTTGCTTCAGCTAATAAGCTATTAACAATAGTGGTCCGTATCGATTACATAATAACCCGTCTCGTTAAATATGCAAAATGAATCGCATCAACGGGGTGTCGGTATAGCAAAATGTCAATCGGAATGTAGGAAGTAATTTTCAACGGGTCTCGGAGACCGCAGCGCCAATCAGCTGTTAATAACACTCGTTAGCAAGGGGACCGCACTTTGACGTGTTGTTCCACTGCCGAGAGTTTAAACTAGCCTTTTAACTTTTAGCTACGTTTAAGTTTAATTTTTAATTTTCTTATCTGCTTTCTTGTCGTTACAAGTAATTTGTTGCTCTAACTTTATTGGCTCATAAATTTTGTTGTTCTTTTTGACATTTTTTTCTTTTTAAAATTTGTGTCATTAGTAGCAGGGATCGTTAGTCAGGATCTGTTTTATATAATTAATGTTCAAAGTTAAATAAGTGTTTTTTATATTTAAGCGACATAAGTGACCGTTAAGGCGAATTCTAATATCGGTATTTTGAAAGTATTTTGTGAAACTCTAATCTATGTATTTTTTTAAATACGATGTAATTAAGACTGGTAGTTAGAGCTTCACGGTTATACTGGACAGATAACAAAACCTTTTAAACCTTCATGATGGTTTATAAAGGGATTGCCGGTAACGCCTCTATATGTGTATGTAAGTATATCTATTGGGGACATTGTTAGAGAAAATTAAAGGGAAATGGATTGCGATAGTAAAAACATAAAATATTTTTACCTCAAACTACTTGGCTCGTTTGATGAATTATTACCGAATTGCGTCACAGAAATAAAACTGTTTATTTTTTATCGCACGATCTATACAGGTCGTGCTATAAAGCGTGCGTAGCTATACAGCTACGAACGTGCGAACTTTAGAATATGCTGTCTTCTGGGGTAGACAAACAACGTTATTACATGGCGTGAAAGAGGCGTCAAGGATTTCTACAAGTATGTTAAAGTGTTTGTTGGCAACGCATTGTCGAAGTTGACTGTGCTGCCATCTATTGAAACGCGCCGGCAGCGCTTCTATATACAACAAACGACAGTCGAGTTGCGCACGAGCAGGAATCTTTACACGTAGGAAAATGTCCGTTAACGGCCGTCAATTGTCGACAATTGGCCTTTTGCCTGGATATCATTTTATGTTATAAAAACTGTCAGGTGTCTTTGTAATCCGCTCGGTGGCTGACATATATAAATCGTCCGAAATAGTTTTTACAAACACAAGTTTTTTATTTTTCATTATCATTTATTATATCGTTCCGCTATAGGGCAATGTATCTCTTCTTACAAATATAAAGCTTGAGATCACAGCCTGTCAAGCTGACCAAGAGCAGATTCTATATGAAACGCATATTTAGAAAAACTGTTTATTATTATGAAAACTGTTTATAATAACGATTTCATATTACTACAGCCATAGAGAGCTTTCAGACCAGCGTTTTGACCGGGCGCTTTCCTCATATTTTGGCATAACGGGCTTATACGCATATTATATTTCTAGCTTGCGTTCGTATTGTGCCTTAACCTTAGTGCAGTGCGAAGGGAAAGCTCGCCCTCGGCTTGATATATAAAGGCGTAGCAACACGCAAACACTCGTACAATACGCACGGAGGGTGCAAAATTCGTACACAGCGTTTAGGGCACAGATAAACTTCGAGAGAAACACGTTTGTCTGAAGGCGCCCTTACTAGGGGTTTGATACAGAGTAGACATTTATAAGGTAGGCTACGATACTTAGTTTGCTATGGAACTATATTGGAGGCTGTACGCCTCTAGCTCGAGCGAGCCAATGCTGGTGGTGTTCCCCCAAGGGACGCTCACGTCCGGACCTCGAAGCGAATTACATATCCAGTTGTTTATAGAGCGACGGCTATATCTTTATTACATGCGAAACCGCAGATTTTTATATTCCCATTTTTATATTCCGCGTGAGATCTGGCAACATTGTATGAATTTTTGAGAGCCCCCGGGAATTATCGGCTGTATAACGCGATGTACGAGATTTAGTCGAATTATTCCTGTACCCCGGGGAGCTTGTTCCGCTGTTTATATCTGGGAATTTTTCGGCTTTCGCATCTGACGGGCGGGTCCGCGGGCGTAGCGGTTCTGGCGTGCGGTTTGCTTTTAATACGTCAACTAAATTGAAAAGGACATTTAATTTATTGTTCCGTACAAAATTTGTGAGTTTTATTTGAATTAATTTTTTGTCAAAGTAATAATTTCACTTTGTCTTTGACTCAGTATTTTAGCAATTTAAATCTACAATTACTCGACGACAGTTGGTTACTGTTGGTGATACATTAACTACAGTCTGACATATTGTGACTTTTGTGCTTGGCATAATGCGTAGATGCCTAACTTAAAACGTAACATCACGCATCATCTTTCCAAACAAAAGTTACGTTCACGTCCCACTATGGAATAGGGGTGAGCCTATTGTCATACACCGGGTACAAGTCCAAACTCGAATCTAGAAAAATCCAAGAGAATCTAGCAACCAGTCTAGCAACTCGTCCAGCAACTAGACGTTCTAGCATCTTAAGGTTTTATTTGCTTTATTGGTACTTATGTTAAATATAAAGTAGTATTTAAAGGTGTTTATGGTACGACGTAAAACATTTTAGTACTTCGACACAGTGGCAGGTAATACGATTGTGTTGGGCCTCGGAATATATATTACTGATTACACTTTACCACGAAGCAAAAGTTACGAATTCGAGTTTCGTTTTGATTAGCGCATACTCTCCCTACCCTGGAATCAATTTCAATTTATGAGCTGTCTGAAGACATTCATCATCATCATCAGCTCGGATCAGCCCAGTGCTGGACAAAAGCCCCTACTTAATACGCGTTATCGCCTCCTGTCCTTCGCTCGCTGCATCCACATTCTGTCTTCAACCTTTCGTAGATATAATTGCCCCGTTTAGCAGAAGGGTATCTTGTACAAATCTATTCCACAGAGAACCGAATCTAACGACATAGCTCAAACAATTAGTACGCTGGAGCGACGATGGACCGGCCGTGTCCAACTAAGAACGGCTTAACGTAATTGTTACTTAACGCAGTTACCACATTTTACCGTGGAAAACAAAGGACTCATCCTGTCTTGATCGCTGCAATACCAATACCATACCATAAGTACTAACTACTATACCATACTACCATAATTACTACTACTACTACCATAATACCATAAAGTACTTTATCAAAATTGGTCTATTCGTTTTTGCTCATTGAACGATCACAAAACTGATCAAGTAGATTAAAAAATTCAAAACTTTTGTTTTGGGTTCTGTACGTAGTACACAGGCTGCAAGAGCAACTGCAGATCGAGAGGTCCTTACTTCGAATCCTGGGTCGGGTATTGTTGGCTATTTCTAATTTGGAACATTTGGTTAAAATTTCTAGTAGCGCCTCGGTGTCGATTCGTGCGCAGTAGAAAATAGGTTCACCCCCTTTTCTATTCCATAGTGGGACGTAAACGTAACTGGTCAAACGTGGAAGTAATACACTCCTCTGCTAACTTCTGCGATGATTACAGACTTGATGTTACGTTATATAATTTATTAATATGAAACTTAATACGATTGGATAGAATAGTTTTCGTTCGTCCAAGCTTCTGCATATATTTGGAGGTTGTATTTACATAACAAGTTATAAAGAAAGACGTTCCGCTGATTGGAAATATAAACATCTCAATTATTTTCTGTACAAAAATATTATTTAGAGACGTAATCGTATTAATAACGTGTACCTACTTAATGTGTTTGTGCATTAAAAAATAT